>CAUYRH010171219.1:0-25870 GCA_963574655.1 Perodicticus potto | reverse complement strand
TTTTTCTGTTGATTCCGCCTCATGATTATTTTTCACTGTTGCCTATGACCGTCCTCAGAGTTGGGGAGGTGTCTCTCCCAGATCAGAACCCAGCAGGATCACTCTGTTGTTGCTGGATCTTTGTAGGGAGTGACCCTGTGTAGGTCCTCTGCGACTGCCCCACCCAGGGAGTTTTGGCTGTCAGAGTAGTTCTGGAGTGTGGCATGCCCAGATCAAGCAGCAGTGCGTGGGATGGTGCACGGGGTTTTGGGAGTGCCCAGCACCCGGTGGCTTTTGTAAAGGGACTACTGTGCCCCAGCAGTCTCTGGCTGAGAGGAGGGCTCCAGAGGGAGGGCACTTGCCGCCCTGCCTCCTGAGTCCCTGGCCAGACCTGCAGGGCCTGTGAAGAGGCAGAGAGGATAGGGGAGGACACAGTTTGTGCGGCTCCCAGAGTTCCTGGCCTGGGCCGTCAGGTGGAGGCCTGGCAGGTTCCCCGCAGAGACCCTGGCTGGTGTGGGCGTCAGGCCGAGGCCCGGTTCGGGGGTCCCAGTGGAGTCCCTGGCCACAGCAGTTGGCAAACCAAGGCGCGGCAGAGTACCTGGCTGCTGCTAGCAGAGGGCTTAGTCCCGACGTGTGCAGATCAGAGCTGCCCGGGGGTCCCAGCGGGGTCCCTGGCCAGGGCCTGGCACCAATCTGGGCCAGGCAGGAGTCCTGGCAGAGTTCCCGGTCAGGCTGGCATCAGGCCAAGCCCAGGGGGGCGCCAATTCGGTTTGCATGGGGTTCCCTGTGGAGTTCCTGGCCGCTGTGGGTGGCGGGCCTGGGGCACGGATCAGAGCCGGCACGGGGGTCCTGGCTAAGTCCCTGGCTGCAGCAGGTGGTGGGCTGAGGCCTGGCAGGGCACAGATTGGCGCCTCACGGGAGTCCTGTCGGAGTTCCTGGCCACTCCTGGCTGCAGGCATGGGGCTGCACGGGGGTCCTGGCGGAGTTCTTGGCTGTTGCGGGCTGCAGGCCGAGGCCCGGTGGGGCATGGATCGGAGCTGCGCAGGGTCCCGGTGGTTTCCCTGGCCCTGGCGAGTATTGGGCTCTGCCTTGGGTGGAGTGGAGTCCCGAGGTTCTGGGTGGATTCCCAGGCCTGGGGGCTGGTGGGGGCTCAGTGGGGCCCCCAGTGTCTTACCTGTCGGGCTGCTGGTCCAGCAGATAGAGCGGGTGGGTGCTGCTCAAGTCCTATTCCCTCAGTTTCAGCAGAGGTCAGGCTTCTGGTGCTTCATATAAGGGGAGAAGGGTATCCTGGAATTTCAGAATGGCGGAAAACTTTAGTTCAGTTTTTTTGCCTGAAGCTTGGTTTCTTGGAGTCGCAGCTTGCCTCAGCAGAGGTGACCTGCAGTTATTACTTTTCTTTCTCGGCTGGGCTCCTAGTCTTCAGCTCAATTGGGCAGTTTCTTGAGGTTATCTTTCCTTTTGGACAGTAGCCTCTGTCGGAAGCTTCTTCCAGTTGGCCATCTTGCCCCCGCCTCCGCACTTTATATTTTTCAACGGATTCAGTATGTGCTTTTCCAAACATCAATGTGTCAGATATCTCCTGCTTTCTTTTTCATACAAGTACCAATTCAGCCTGAGATTCAGAATTTTCAGTACACTGACCACCATAGCTAGGTAAAAGGTCCATTTAGGAATAAATTTATGCCTTATTGATACAGGGTTCCCCCATTCAGGGATGGATAGGGAGGGACCCCCTGTTTCCTAGGCCTGGGCAGTTTCTTGTAAGCCAGGCCTCTTCTGAAATGGACCCAGCTGTTTTGCCCAGAACTAGAGGAACTGCATTCATTTGTTAATACACTCATCAGCATTGAAAGGGTATCTTCCATCTACCAAGTCCTGGCCAAATGTAATTCTTAAGACTTTTTATCCCCAGAGAAAAGACCCACTGGAGACTTCCCACTTGGATATTTCCCTCTGCCAGAAGCTATGGTGCATTTTATTCTTTTGGTATTCCTTTCTATCTAATACATCCTATCTTACCACTGATCTGTGGTCTGTGGGTTCATTCTTTGAATCCAGAGACCAAGGACCTATTGCAGAAAGAAATTCCGTGGACATTATGACTGCTTAACCTGGTCTTGTCTCACTTATACCACATTTAAAATATAGTTATCTTGCAAATAATTTTTGCCATGTCTACTGGAAGTGGATTTGTTTATAAAGCATTTCTTTCATTAAAATTCATGCTAAAGCTATTGCTTGCCCACTATATGCCAAGCCTTGTCTCTTGAGGGGGTACAGCAATGAACAAAACAGACAAGATCCTTGTCTTTAGAGTTTATAGTATGCAGCCAAGAGGCTTGGGGTGGGAAAGATATTGACAGGACAGGGTCAATCCCATGGTGGTAGAGAACAATGAAAATGGGCAGCTTCATGCTGAGGGAGAGAAACATTTGGGTGTGCAGGTGTGAGGTCATTTCACGAAGGGTTTTGGCAGGCCCTTTCTGAGGAGGTAATATAGATACAGTACCTGGAGGAGGAAACCAGTGATCATTGAGAAGTTAACATTCCAGTAGGAGGGAACATCTTGAGGCTGGGGGAATGACTTGGCTTATTTGAGGAACCAAAGGAAGGTTTTGATGACTAGAATAGAGACTCTTGTATGGACCATGGCAAGGAATTCGGTCCATGACTAACTTTCAGCTTCTTACAGAGCAGAAAAGTAGTCCAGGAACATTCATGTGAGCCACAACCAGCACGGTCCCATGGGTTCCAGCCTTGGCACTGACTCCTTCTCAATCTTGGGCAAATGGGTCCCACTGTTCCCAGCCTCAGTTTCCTAACCAAGAAGTACAGAGGTTGTTACTGTCCTTTTTCCTCAACTGAATTCATTTTTTCCTTTTCCTCACAAGATTATAAGCTCTGTGAAGACTATAATGAGGTCACTGTTTTATATCTAACTTCCCCACACTCCCAATCTATCCATATACCCATTCCCAAAAGCACTGAGGTCATTTTTGTTTAATAACAACGGATCGACTGTGTGATGTATAAGGTAGGGATTTAAGAAATGCATATGGGTTAGATAAGCTGGATTTGTGAACCAATTATAAAAACTAGGACTGATATTAGTTGTAAAAAGAAAAAGACCCTATGTAGGCTGCTTTCTGCTAGCTCCCACCACCCCCACCATGTGGGGCCTGGGGGCAAAGCCACTGTGTATTCCTCTCCCTTGCCCAGAGGTGACTTGCTGGGAAGATATGTGTTATGTGATAGTCTGGGATCTGGGATCCTAGTATGGAAGTCTTTTGGGACAAGATTTACCCATCTGAATAGCCCATATTTCATACGTGGGGCTCCATCTTAACTATACCTTCTCTGAAGAATTTTGTGAAAAGAAAGAAAGGAGTCTTTTTATATATATATAAATCTTTGACATTTAATTTTTTTCTTTTTTCCCTCCTTTCCTTCCTTCCTTTTTTTTTTTTTTTTTTTTTTTTTTTGAGACAGAATCTCACTCTATTGCCCTGGGTAAAGAGCAGTGATATCATAGCTCATAGCAACCTCAAACACTTGGGCTCAAGAGGTCCTGTTTCCTCAGCCTCCCAAATAGCAGTAGCTGGAACTACAGGCCTTGGTTAGTTTTTATATTTTTAGTAGAGATAGGGTCTGGCTTTAGCTCAGGCTGAGCTCAAGCAATCCACCTGCCTTAGCCTCCCAGAGTGCTAGGATTACAGGCGTGAGCCACCGTGCAGGGTAAGGAAGGAGTCTTGAGGAAGGGGCAGATTATGTTGCTCACTTTCACCCTTAGGGATAAAAGATGGAGCTTTCCACATTCTAATTTGATCTGTACTCACAAGATTCTAGCTCATCTGGGCTTCTTGTTGCCCTTAAAGGAGGTCTCATGTCCTTTTGACAACTTCTAGGTCTTGCCAAATCTAGCTCTTGTCTTCTTTCTTCCCGCCACTGCTCACTGATTTGCTTCTCTTGCTCTGTCTTCCAGCCTGTCTTTGTCCCAGGCATTGACCATCATTACCTCTTTTCTGAACTTGGGAATTCTCTGCACCTTTCCACTTATCCCCTCTTAGGCAGAAGAGCTCATTCCCACCCCCATCCTTCACATCTTAGCTTAAATATTCCTGGGAGGTAGGTTCTCCATTGTGTGTTCCCTCAGCCCTCCAAGTCCTGTCTCTTGTACCTCCTTATAATTTGCCTTTAATGTCCACCTTTCCTGATGGCTGTAAGCCTCTGAAGGCAGTTGTGTTCCAAGGTATTCTTTCTGCCTCACACAGTGTCTGGCATTAAGGGCCATAAATCTTAGTTGAACAGATGAACAAGTGAACCAGCAAGGCCTTTGAAGCTCTTCAGCACTGCTTAGATTTTAGGGTGAAATTTGGGAGATCTCTTGAACTTTCGTTTCTTAGACTATAATGAGTGCTTGAAAAGAACAAGACCTATGGCTGAGAAATGAAGATGGGAGAACCACAACTGCAGGGAAATTTTCAAGCTCTGACCTTGTGCCAAGGCCTGCCATGGCTCTTTACATGGTTTATTTCATGAATTGCACAAAGTAACTGCTATTATAATCTCCGCTCTGCATCCAGCCCTGGGGGTGAAGGACAGGATGGGCAACCAGTTCTAGGTGGGGAAGAAAAACAAGAAGTAAATAGGGGATGGAAACTGTAAGTAGAACGAAAGTAGGCTCAATGTGGGCCTTCCCTCATTGAGGAACAGGAAGAAGCCCTAGGACTCTGACTTTAGGGTTAGGGAGTGCTTCTGGGTTGCTTGGTCCGCTGTAGACAAGGTTTCCTGGAGTTAGCCAAATGCTAGGCTGGCCTTAGGGTGATTTATGTGGTTAGGTCATCCATTCTACACAGCAAACAGCTTCAGAACAGTTAAGCCACCTGTTCCGAGTGCCACATAGCTCACAGCAAAGCTTCAACTCCAAAGTTGAAGCCCATATGGGCTATTCCCATATGGGTAGTGAAGCCATACTTCACTCGCTTCACTTCTTGATTATAGCCAAAATGCATTTACTCAAGGTACTGAGGCCATATCAGAGATTTAAAGGCCAAGTCTGTAAGACAAGATATGGGACCTGCTTCATTGCAGTAGGAGACAGACAATTTCAACTGAGATTCCTCAGTCTAGAGGCCACCAGAGAATCCCCTGGTTTCTTGATCAAGACATTTTTGACTAGTGGAAGTAATCTTTCTGCTTCCTGGCTGAGGCTTCCTCCCTCTGATAACCATGAAACCTAGTCTCTTCTAGAAAAGCAAGAATTCTCTTTTTAAAGTTAAGAGGCTTCTTTCCCCAACCAGAAGCCCAGGGTATTTTATTTCTTATAACTTCTGCTCCTAGAGTAATTTTGTATCTCCACATAGAGTGATAAAGTTGTCTTTCTTCACCTGGGACTTTCCTGATTTTAGCAGTGACAGTCCACTGTCCTAGGTAGCCCCCTCTGGCCCAGGTAAACAGGATGATTGGTCACTCTGCGCTGGGAGAGGGTAAAGAAATATTTTCCCCATCTACCTACACACTATTTCTTTAACTGTTTAGTGTATGCAACCTGTCTGATTGTATGCAAACTATCACCACTGTTTCCTGAAATTGTCAGGTCAGGTGCAATGTGTTAATAATAATGTTTGTTCATAGTTGACTTGTTTCATGCCCGCACTTCCCAGGTTGGACACTAGATGGTGGCATTGGACCCCTGTTTAAAAAAAAAAGTGCAAAAATCATTCAACTAGCCTTCTGGAAGTGCCTAGTCATCTGGGAAGACTGGGGGCCAGAGAGAAGTGAAATATATAGGGTGTCCATCAAGTTCCTGTGCAATCAGTTTAAAAAAAATTTTTTTTTGGCAGAGTCTCAAGCTGTAGCTCTGGCTCACAGCTCACAGCAACCTCAAACTCTTGGGCTTAAGTGATTCTCTTGCCTCAGCCTCTCAAGTAGCTGAGACTACAGGCACCCACCACATTGCCCAGCTATTTTTTGGTTGTAGTTGTCATTGTTGTTTGGCAGGTCCGGGCTGAATTCAAACCCGCCAGCTCCGGTGAAGGTGGCTGGCGCCTAGCCACTTAACTATAGGCACCAAACCAGTTAAAAAAAAACAAAAAACAAAAAATTAATTGCATGCGAACTTTATGGACACCGTGCATATGTTTATGGGACGGATTGGAGTAAGCAGACCGTGTGAAGTGGCAAGTTGTAAAAAGGAAACATACCAGATTTGCTGTAAAATCCCTTAAGCATTTAGAACTTGGGACAGAACTAAAGACATGCTATTTCACTGCAAGTGGGTCTGCTTCCTCCAGCTCATCTGAATAACATGTCTGGTGTGAATCCATTACATAAAGGAGAAAGAAAAGCTAAGTGGAGTTAGAGGAGCCAAATGCAGGGAGCATCTTCTGGGTGATATTAATGACAGCTTTGGCTCTCTGGGTGAGTGAACATGTCAAGACCAAGGCCATTCCTATAGGTCTATGAAGCCAGGCCTAGTTGAGGGCTGAAGATGCTGACAAGCCTTGAGGAGAGGCCCCTCCCAAGGCCGAGTGACTCACGCCACCTGCAGAGAACACAGTTGCCACCAGCCTTGCTCATCCTCCCTGAGAAGCTAAATTTATATTTTGAGAAGAGAACGCTGGCAGGAGGGAGCAAGGGGCAGATGGGAAGGAAGAACAGCATCATCTTGGGGTGGGGGCCAGGGAGTTGACATGGATTCACATTTTAAGGGCTTTGTGAGTGAGCCTGTGAGGTATTTCATGGAGAAGGCAGTGTCAGAGAATATCGGGTTTTCTTTTTAAGCATTGTGCCCCTACTAAAATTCCAGTAACTACTAAAATTGGATGCAAAGCCCAGAAGTTATGCTTCTTACCCCTCTTTTGAAACTTTGAGTTAAGGACGTACACACTCTCCTTTACAAGCTATATTGCTAACCCAAAGGGTGGTGGGGCTGGCCAGGCTCTCACTGGCCCAATGGTCCAGGGGTTTTTCAAACTGTTGGCAAGTCTTTGTCATCCACAAAATTACCCCGAGGTTTTCTTAAAAGTCATGCAGTTTATTCAGTATCTCAAATATTTAAAATGCGTAAAGAAACTATAATTTTTATTTATTTTATTATGAATGCTGGGAATATTGAGTTTGAAAAAAAATTCTTTATTAAAAAAATAAGTGTGGGCTAAGTGTGGTGGCTCATGCCTGTAATCCTAGCACTCTGGGAGGCCAAGGAGGGAGGATTGCTTCAGTTCAGGAGTTTGAGACCAGCCTGAGCAAGAGTGACTCTACTAAAAATAGAAAAATTAGTTAGATATTGTGGTGGGTGCTACTCAAGAGGCTGAGAAAGGAGGATCACTTGAACCCAGGAATTTTGAGGTGGTTGTGAGCTAGGCTGAGACTATGGCATTCTAGCCCAGGTGGGCTATGGCACTCTTGCCCAGGTGATGAAGCGAGACTCCGTCTCAAAAAACAAACAAACAAACAAAACAAGTGTGAAGACCACTGGCCAATTTCACAGGCCTAGAGAGAAGTCTAACCTCAGCCTTTCTCTAGAGCCGATCGTGTAGGATGATGAAGGCCAGGGAGAGCCCAGGCAGAAGTCACACCTTCCCTGACCTGAATCCCTCATCCTAGGCACCCAGAGAAGCATGTCAGAAGAGACCTCTGAAGTGGAGGCCTGCCCTGGAGGCGCAGAGTGCAGGGCGACAGCTCACCGCTCAGGAGCTCTCTGTCTTTCAGAGAATGGGAATGTGATGCCTAAAGAGGCACATCTGCTTTTTCTTACATCTGTGTCTGGAGGAAGGTCTTCACGCCTGCATTCGCCTTGGGGGTGGGAGTCTTCTGGGGTACAAACGAGGCCAGCCCTGAAATGCAGGGCTGGTAGGAATGTTCCAGACTGGATAAAAATGTGACCTGGGTGGTGCCAAGTGGCAGAGGGGAAGAAGTCTTGAGCTGGAAGAAAGATGATCTGGGTCAATTTCCTGCTCTGTGTCTCAGTTTCTTCCCCTACAACCTCTGTAATGATAGAGGTCTACCCACTGCTTAGGGTTGTTATGAGAAACCAATAAAATGATGAACACCATCAGGTGTTTTATTTATTTTTTCTTTTTTCTTTTGTTACCATCAAGTGTTATAAAATAGAAAGACAAATAGTACAAAAAGCCAAGGTTTTTTTTGTTTGTTTTTTTTGTTTTTGTTTTTTGAGACAGAGTCTTACCTTGTCAACCTGGGCAGAGTGCCATGGCATCATAGCTCCCAACAACCTCAAACTCTTGGGCTCAAGTGATCCTCTTGCCTCAGTCTCCCAAGTAGCTGGGACTACAGGTGCCCACCACAACACCCGGCTGTTTTTAGAGGCAGGGTCTCGCTCTAGCTCAGGCTGCTCTCAAACTCCTAAGCTCAGGTAATCCACCTGCCTCAGCCTTTCAGAGTGCTGGGATTACAGGTGTGAGCCATGGTGCCCCTCCTAACCAACAGCTTTTGAGCATTTCACCATGTGAAGCACTTTACCACCAGCCAGTGGCGCTTCTGTGGTGGTATGTCTCACAGCCATGACACTGTAACACCTGAATGTGGGAGTCCTAAATTATGCTGGGTAACAGCGGGGACTTTGACTCGCATAGGCTCAGTTATGGTCCTGCCTGCAACAGTTCCAACACGTGATGCTGAATGGGTCACTTAAGCACCTCGGAGTCTCCATCTCCTCAAGATAGTACTTGGCTTATAGGGTCGTGTACAGACTAGAGGAGATGCCGCAGTCTCTTCTTATTTAAGGTTTTGCTTTCCTCAGTGGACAAGTATGAAGTGGAAGAACTGGGTGTGGTGGCATGTACCTGTAGTCCCAGCCACTCGGAACGCTGAGGAGAAAGCATCATTTGAACCTAGGAGTTCCAGGCTTCAGTGAGCTATGATTGCACCACTGCACTCCAGCCTAGGTGACAGAGTGAGACCCTGTCTCTAAAAATATATATATAGGCTGGACCCAGTGGCTCATGTCTGTAATCCTAGCACTTTGGGAGGCCAAAGTGAGTAGATTGCTTGAGCTCAGAAGTTTGAGACCAGCCTGAGCTAGAACAAGACCCCATCTCTAAAAATAGCCAGGCTCGGCTGGGCACAGTGACTCATGCCTTCAATCCTAGCACTCTGAGAGGCCAAGGTGGGTGGATTGCCTGAGCTCACAGGTTCAAGACCAGCCTGAGCTGGAGTGAGACCTCGTCTCTAAAAATAGCCAGCCATTGTGGTGGGCACCTATAGTCCCAGCTACCTGGAAGGCTGAGGCAAGAGAATCACTTTAGCCAAGAGTTTGAGGTTGTTGTGAGCTATGACGCTGTGGCATTCTACCGAGGGCGACAAAGTGAGACTCTATGCCCCCAAAATAAAATAGAATAAAATAAAAAAGAGACTTTAAAAAACATAAAAATAACTGGGCATTGTGGTGGGCGCCTGTGGTCCCAGCCATGCAGGAGGCTGAGGCCAGAGAATTGCCTAAGGTCAGAAGTTTGAGGTTTCTGTGAGCTATCACACCATGGCATGCTACCTTTGGCAACAGAACCCCTATACACATACCCACATATACACACACCTATAATGAAATAAAGAAAATTCCAGTAGTAAACAATTCATAAGTTTTCAGTGGAATAGTGCGATGAAATCTTATGCAGTTTTATTCCCTCCCAGCTGGGATGTGAATCGTGAATCATCCCTTGTCCAGCGTATCCCTGGTAGATGCTACCTGCCCATCAGTCACTTCATATTCCTTAAATGATGAGAGTTTTTCATTTCTACTAAGAGGTGGGGTTAGTTTTTCCAATTCTTGCATCTGGGCCTAGGGTGGAGATAATGCCCTGTGACAGCCGAGGCTAGGTAATGAAAGATAATTCGGTTGACACTTGCTTCTCCTGGGATACTTGCCACCGTGCTGTGAGGAGGCCCAGGCAGCCCCACGGAGAGGACACGGTAGGTGCTCTGGCCGTACCCGAGGCTGAAGCCGCCCTGGCCAGCATCAATCGACAGATAAGTAGGTGAGGATCCCCCAGAGGATTTCAGCCCCCAGCTTGAATCCTCTTGCTTGAGTAAGATAGTTTGATTTGGGTTTCTACCACAACTTACATGCAGGTTTTTTTTTTGAGACAGAGCCTCAAGCTGTCACCCTGGATAGAGGGCTGTGGTATCACAGCTCACAGCAACCTTCAATTCCTGGGCTCAAGCGAGTCTCCTGCCTCTGCCTCCCAAGTAGCTGGAACTACAGGCGCCCGCCACAACGCCCGGCCATTTTTTGGTTGCAGCCATCATTGTTGTTTGGCGGGTCCAGGCTGGATTCAAACCCGCCAGCTCAGGAGTACATGGCTGGCGCCTTAGCCCATTGAGCCACAGGTGCCGAGCCTTTCATGCAGTTTTAATAATTTTTTTTTTTGAGACAGAGCCTCAACCTGTCTCCCTAGGTAGAGTGCCATAGCATCACAGCTCACAGCAACCTCCAACTCCTGGTCTCGAGCGATTCTCCTGCCTCCGCCTCCCAAGTAGCTGGGACTACAGGTGCCTGTTACAACGCCCGGCTATTTTTTGTTTGCAGCCATCATTGTTGTATGGCGGGCCTGGGCTGGATTCGAACTTGCCACTTCAGGTGTATGTGGCTGGCGCCTTAGCCGCTTGAGCCACAGGTGCCAAGCCAATAATTTTTTGTTTTTTTTCTTAGAATGTACTCTGCAGGAGATTGTGAGGAAAGCAAATTTCTGGTCTCCATCCCAAACCTACCTATGGACCTGGGCCCTGTATTCTGTCGCTTAATAAGCTTTCCAGGTGATTTTTCCAGGTTAAATTTTCAGAAACTTGCTCTCCATTATAGTGAGGCCCAGTGTTTTCTTATCCTCTCTAAAGTATTGGTTAGACCAGCAGTTCTCAACCTGTGGGTCGTGACCTCTTTGTAACAATGAAAACACATTGCAGCATTAGGAAGGTTGAGAACCACTGGGTTAAACCAATGCAAAGAGTCCCAAGGGTCAGCTTGTAACCCTGCCTCATTCTCTGTGTCCCTCATCTGAGCCACATCCCAGGTGCGTGACTGGATAAGGATGATGGATGAGGGTGACATTGCATGGGACTTGTTTTCCCATAGCGATTAGGGATTTGAAATTGTTCCATTGTAACATTTATTTGTTCAACAGCATTGGCTGTGTTCTGCCCAGATGTTGGGAGTCTATGGGGGCATTGATATAGTTCCTGTCCTTAAAGTAATTAAAGTTTAGTTTTGGAAAAGAGATAGAATGTAATAACTGTACATAGCCCATGCTGAAAGCCAAATGAAAGCTGTAGAGCCGCATCCTGGACGCCCTGTGCAACCACTATTTTAAATATTTCGTTTCCTGGCCCCACACACTATCAAAATATCCTCCAACGACTAATTTATGAGCATGTGAGCAACATTTCCCAGACTGTCTTAAACATCTGTCAACAGCATAAAACTCTATATCCACATACTCCAATATGGGGTTCAGACATTTAATCTCCCTAGGTAGTTTTTCAATGAAGGGAAAGATAAATGATCATCTAATGCTGAAGCCAAGAAAGGATTTGCACAGGATGTAAAATTAAGCTGGGGCTAAAAGGGGGAAGCGCAGCCTGGGGTGCTGAGGAAGCCGGCCCAGGAGAGCTAGAGGCAGCGGCAGGCCCACAGACCTGTGCTGTGGAGGAGGGAAAGTCGCAGAGAAGGCAAATGGGAATTGGACTTGGCCTTGGAAACTGTGGGGGACCACAGGAGATCAGGGAATGAGAGCTCATGATAAAAATGTTCTCTGAGAAAGATTATTGCAACAGCAGCCTACAGGGGACAAGACTGCAAAACGTCTTCTCTAGAGGCTTTGCTGGGTCCCATTTTGAGGCCGGCTGGCACTTGGCTCTGCAAGGCCTTTAATACCAAATAAAAATCGTTTTTAGTATTTGCCTTTGTAAAGGTTCTAGGTTTATTTTAACTTCAATTTTGACCTATCACTTTTCCCAGGAGGGTTGTTCCTTTCTATAGAACAACAACAAAAAAAGGGACTATAGATTAATAATCTGTTTCTCACCTGTGCATCTTATTCTGCCGCCAGCCCTGTGTGGCATTCTCTGGATCAGTGTTTGGCAAACTGGTCGAGATTGGAGAACATTAAAAATATGTAACAGCTTTATGGAAGTTTGATTGATGTACAGTGGGTCTAATCTGTTTAAAGTGCAAACTTGATGTTTTGACATATGTGTATGAAATCATACCCACACACATCAAGATTACAAACATGCACATTATCCCTGGAAGTTTCTCATGCCATTTAGAGGACATTTTTAGCTGCATTTTGTAGGAAGAGTGTCTTCCTGATTCGAGGGTGTGGGGCTGATGATCATAACCAAAAATGTATTTCGGGGGGCAGATACAGGACTCCATTTTGTTTTTCAGGCAATTCCATTCGCCAGCTAGTCTATCTCCCTTTCCTCCCATGGCTCTGCAGAGTTTAGGGAGAGGTTCTAAATAAGCATTTCACCCCAATGTTAGGTTGGCAACAGTGCAAGTCACATATGAATGTAAAATACAGACTGCCTGTCTCGTGCCTTTTAATTATCCTCTTTTTTCGTTCTTACTAAAAATAAAAATAGCAATCATATTTGATTTATACTAAATAACAGGTACTGGTTTAAAGGCTCAACACACCATTTTCCACTTAATCCTTTTCTGAGGTAGATACTTTCCTCTACCTAACAGAGAAGTTAGTGACTTGCCTAGGGCCCTGCAGTTGACAAGAAGAGGCTGGCATTTGAGATTAGCTTTGTTACTGTGAGCAGGTCCTCTGTGTGCAGCAGCACAGGTTGTGCACTGCACAACTCCAGTGGGTCTCATCCACATGGACTGTAGTAGTCTGTCTCAAAGCCATTTCTCTGTTCCCTCTGTTACTTTGCCCACATAAGTGAAGCCGATGTTTCTGCCTTCTAAATGAGCCGGGAGGAATGGAAACTGTCGATGCAGAGAAACATTCCCTGGGAGAGGCTGCTGACCATTAGAAAACCTCATGAAGTTGCATGTATGTGCAGAGAACCAGAACGTGGTGCTCAATTTAGTAGGTCCAAACTGTGGTCTGTCTTTGCACCAGAGGTTTTCAGACTTGAACATTCTGACCCATGCTGATTAAGCCATAATATTTAACATGCTCCAAACAAACTAAGTACTTTTTCCTTAAAGGCCACGGGAAGTGAGATGATCAGAAGGTGGCTCAGAGAGCATGGGTTGCAGACACAGAGAGCCAGCCAGCTCATTTGAATGCTTAATGACAGAGGCTGAGATAAGCCACCCATCCATTCCACCACTGCTATGGGCTCAATTGTCTCCCCTCCCACACTTGTATGTTGAAGCCCTACCCGCAATGTGACTGTATGAAGATAGAGTTTTAGGAGGTAATTGTGGTTAAATAATTCCATAAGGGTGGGGTCCTAATCTTACAGGACTGTGGTTTTATAAAAAGAGGACAATCTCCCCGTCTCCCACATCACATGAGGACACAGCAGGAAAGTGGCCAACTGCAGCCAGGAAGAGTACTCTTCCCAGAACCCGTCCGTGGAGGTCCTCCAATCTTGGACTTCCAGCCTGCAGAAGAGTGAGAAAATAAACTGCCGTTTAAGTCTCCCAGTCTTGGGTATTTTGTTACGGCAGCCAAGCAGTGCTTAAATGACCTCAGACCCCTCTCTTGAGCTGTGACCCCAAACCTGCTTCTCCTCCTGGGTTCTCCAGTTCAGCAGTTGACATTACCATACACCTCGTCCCTCCAGACAGAAACCTGGCGTCTTAGTGTGTTTAGTGTTGTGAGAACAGAATACTCAAGGCTGGGTGAATCAAATGAAAAGATGTTTATTTTTCTCGAGGTTCTGTTGGCTGGGCAGTACAAGAAACATGGCACCGGCATCTGCTCGGCTGGCAGGGGGGCACATGTTGTGTCATAACATGACAGAGGGTTAAAGTAGAATTGGATGCGTGTGAAGAAAGAAAACTCGAGGGGCCTCTTGAAGTGGCATTATAAGAACCACCCTTGAAGGACTGATCCAGTCTGGCCAGTGGGGAACTCTACTGTGAAAACCATTCCTGAGGAATCTTCCCCCAGACCTAACACCTCCTACTAAGCCTCACCTCCCAACACTGGCACATTGGGATCAAATGCAACCACAGCACCTGGGAATCATGCTTAGGACTGTCCTCTCCCTTACCCGCTAGCTGCTCAGTGCAAGTCCTATCCCTCTGCTGGCCACCTGTTACCACCTGGTTCCAGCTGCCTAAATCTTTCTCACAGCCCCTCTTTGGTTATCTCTGACCAGTTCTCTTCTCAGCAATCAGAAAGCTGTCCTACAAGTAAATCTGATTGTGTTACTCCAACTACCTTCTTGACTCAGCTTTCAAAGCCACTCAGGATTTAGACCTTTCTTTCCTCTGGCCTCTCTCCCCACACGGCGTTGGCTCTGGTCATGCTAAATTCCCTGACTTGCCCTTTTCTGGCCCTGTCATGTTTAGTCTCAGAATGAACACATAGGCCTCTCTGCTTAGAATGCTCTTCTTTTTGTATTTATATTTTTATTGTGGTAAGAACATGTAACCAGAAATCTGCCCTGTTAACACATTTTTTTAAGTTTGCAATACCGGGTTGTCAGCTGCAGGCCCAATGCTGTCCAGCGGATCTCTTGAATCACTGACACTTTGTGCCTCACCCCGAGCCCGTCCTGCTCAACTCCTGTCATTTTCCAGCGTCCAGCACACCAGATGCTTCTCGGGAATGGTCGACACTCTGCTTCATTACAATTGCTTGCTTAATTTTGTTAAAAGGAAAACTTGAGACAGATTAAGTTTAGCAGAGTTTAACTGAGAGAGAACAATTCACAAATCAGGCAGCCCCCAGGAGCAGAGTAGGTTCAGAGTACTACGAGGGCTGCCACAAAGTCGGATGCATGTATGGACAGAAAAAGATAAATGATGTACAAAAAGTGGAAGTGAGGTACAGAAACAGATCGTTACAGCTCAACATTTGCCTATGTGAACACGGGTTGTAACTCTGTGATTGGTGCACAAGTGGGTTATAGTCTGATGACCCATCCAGTTAGATTATACTTCACTCTGTGCAAGGACCCTGTTGGCAGAACTTGAAATAAGAGTGGAGTGAATAGCTGTGTCAAAGAGCAGGTTTTCTTGATCCACCATTGCATAGCACGTGTATGCAGATCGATTCCTATTCCTAACGCCACGTGTAAAACTGAAGTGAAAGAAACAGCTATGCCGTCTTGCCAGCAGGTGGCGCCATGAGACGCTCCTATGAGAAACAGGAGCCAATGAAAGCGGGACTCCTTACTACTCCCCCTTTCAGAAAAGCTGTTATCAATGTGTATTTATATTTTTAATGATGTTAGAAACACACGTGCATAGCTTAAGATATTTGCAGAAGATTCATCCCTCCTCTCGTTTTTCATATATTAGCATTGCTTATTCAGAGAAAGTTTATATTCCTGTAAAAGGAAATAAAAAAAAAAAAACAAAAAACCCCGGGAGTTTAACATAAAATTGTCACCCCCCCCCCCCCAAAATACATATATGTATGGAGGTTACTTTAGGCTAAACTTAATAAATGACTGTCGTTTTTTCTGGTTGTCTGTCCTTGCCCCTGAGCGCAGGGCCCCTGGCTGTCACCCTCACTCTGTATCTTCAGCTTCTAGCAGTGGAGCAAGCACATAGCAGGTATTTGATGATACAGCTGACGAGTTTGCCTCTGTGACTTTCCTTTCTGTGTTCTCCTGCACTCCCTTCTCAAAGCACCTTGGATACGTTACAGAGTAAAGGGAATGACGGCACTAGCTTTTCTGTTTAGGAGTCATTCTGTCTCCTAAGGTGACTGCTTATCTCTGCTCCTATTAGGTGTTGGTTTTAACTTTCAAATGGGAAGCTGATCTCTCCAAGTTCTGAGAAGCCTCTGTAGACTTCCCTAAGCCTCCAGGGGCATTATTTCACTTCCCAGAGGAGCTTGGTTTTCTCAGAGGTGCCATACACTCTGCCAGCAGGGCCATCACACGAAAGCACAGTTCAAACACCATCACAGCAGGGCCATCACACAAAAGCACAGTTCAACCACCATCACCTAATTACCAGTTACCAAGGAATTTAACCAGAAACATTGTGCCCTCAATTACTTACTGATATGCAAGCCAGTCTGACATCAGTGAGGGCAGGTTGGGTTGTGCCGAGGGGACAAAATAAAACCAGAAATCTAGTGGTTTGAAACAAAGGCTTATTTTTTGTTTATGCTACTTGCTTAATAAGGTTGATGGAAACTTCTGTCCTATGTCATCTCATTGAGGGACAAGGAGGATGGAGGCTTGACCTTCTGGGGCATTTCTGGTTGCTAGTAGCAAGGGAAGTGAGGCATGGAAAGTTATTCCCAAATTCTTTAATGCTTCCACTTAGAAATGACATACAGCATTTTCATTCACATTTTACTGACCAAAATTAGTCATATGAAAGGGCAGCGAGGTATGTGTGCCAGGAAAGAGGAAGGCTAGAAATACTGGTAAACTAAACTGACGTCTAATCCTAGTAGACATGGATACAAAACCAGACAATATTATATAAAAAATTAATTGAAATATATGCCTTGCACATTCTGCACAGAAGGTGAACTGAAAGGGAACCCAGGGTTAGCATCAGACACACTCTCACAGAAAGGCAGGGCAGATTGTAGTGGAGGAAGGGTCAGGTTTGGGCAGCAAGAGCCAGAAAAGGAGCCCAGGGGAAAGAAGCCAGCAGTCACAAGCTTGGGAGGCAGGTTAGGCAGAGCCCTGCGTAGGACAGCTGAGCAAGGTCTTGACTGCTTGCCTCTGTGCTCAGGTGAGCTTGTGAAGGCTGACTGTGAGGTCACTGCCACCTCGTGTCTCAAAGGTGTGAGCTCAGTTACATTAGTGACAACCACACTTGGAAAATGGTCTCAGGTGGGGAAAGCAGCTATAAGGGGAGCCGGTGTCAGGGCTGGTCCAGTGTGGGACTTACATGTCAGTCAGGAGGCAGAAACCAGGCCAGTTCATTGAAGAAAGGACATTCAATATAAATTAAATGAAAGTGAATTTCAGTCCGGTTAAAGAACTGACAAGGCAACACTAAGGGAGCATGGAGGCAGCAACTGCAAGTGGCACTTGTCACTCCTGGGTCTGGGCTACAAATGGGGATGTTGGCAGCTTAGAGGAAGAGGCACTGCTCAATTGGTGTTGGTGTCCCTGAGCTCAGAGGAGGAGTCCCAGGGACCAGGGACCCACACCTTTGAGGTGGGAGCTGACGGTTGGTGCTGGTGTCTCTGAAGCCACATTGTAAGGCTGGTTCCCCAAGTGTTGGGGAAACTGTAAACTGGATTCGGCCACTGCTATTGCAAACAACTGCTGCTGCCAGGGTAAACCAGCTCAAAGAAACAGGAAGCTGCCAGGAAAAAGCCAGTCCCCTTTCCTCCCTCCAGCCTTGAAGAGTCCCTCCAGGGTCCTCCGTTGCCAAAGTGTAAGGGCAGTGTAGATATTCAGCCCTCACCTCAAAGCAGAGAAAGAAAGGTGAGTGTGAAGCTTACTGCCTGGTACACCTGATAGACTTCCTTTAAGAAGGAAGGTTTGTTTAATAAACTTAAAGCACCAAATTTTTAGTACAGGTTGAGCATTCCTCATCCAAAAATCCCAAATCCCAAATCCCAAATGCTCTAAAACCTGAAACTTTTTTTTTTTTTTTTTTGTAGAGACAGAGTCTCACTTTATCACCCTCGGTAGAGTGCCGTGGCGCCACACAGCTCACAGCAACCTCCAACTCCTGAGCTTAGGCGATTCTCTTGCCTCAGCTTTCCAAGTAGCTGGGACTACAGGCGCCCACCACAATGCCCGGCTACTTTTCTGTTTTGCAGTTTGGCCGAGGCTGGCTTTGAACCCGCCACCCTCAGTATTTGGGGCTGGTGTCCTACTTGATGAACCACAGGTGCCGCCCTAAAACCTGTAACTTTTTGAGTCTCAACATGATGCTCAAAGGTCATGCTCAGAGGAAATGCTCACTGGAGCATTTCAGATTTGGGATTCTCAAATTAGGGATGTTCAACCAGTAAGTATAAGGCAATGATCCCAAAATCTAAAAAAATTTGAAGTTCAAAACATTCCTGGTCCCAAGCATTTTGGATAAGGGATATCCAATGTGTATTAGCAAATTCTCCCTTTGTGGAAGATTCTGTTGTGGTTTGTATAATTTCAATTCTTTTGAATTTGTTAGGTTTGTATTATGCCCCAGGATGTGGTCTATAGTCACTTGAAAGCAATATATATTCTGCTATTGTTGAGAGGAGTGTTCTCCAAGCGTCAGTTTGACTCTGTTGGTTGTTGAGTTCTTCTATAACCTGGTGGATTTTCTGTCTTACTCTATCCATTATTGAGACAGAGATGTTGAGCATCACAATTATAATTGTGCATTTGTCCATTTGTCTTTTCAATTCCGTCGGTTTTTGCTTCCCATATTTTGCAGCTCTGTTGTGTGGTGTGGACACCTTTAGAACTACTGTATCTTTTTGCTGGAACACCCTTTATCATGATGTAATGTCTCTCCCTCTCTGTACCTGGTAATTTTTGCTCTGAAGTTTACTTTATTTGATAATATTAAAGTACAGCCAATTATGCATTTGGGGGTTAATATTTTCATGGTACAGACAGCCCTTCATGTTCACTGGGTCCATATCTGCAAATTCAACCAGCTGCCGATTGAAAATATCTGGGCAAAAAATCAAAATTACACAACAAAATAAAATAATTAATTTTAAAATATAAGTATTTATATAACCTTCTACATTGTATTAAGTATTAAAGGTAATCTAGAGGTGATTTAATGTACAGGAGGAGGTGCTTAGCTATTGTATGTCAAGAACTTGAGCATTCAAGTGTTTTAGTATACTCAGTGGGTCTTGAAGCTAATCTCCCACAAGTACCAAGGGATGAATAATTATCTTTTTTTACCTTTTTACTTTCAAACTGCCTACATCATTATGTTTAAAGTAAGCTCCTGGTAAACAACATACTGTTGAGTCATGTGTTTAATCACTCTGCAGATCTCTTTTTTTTTTTGGACAAGTTATAATTGCAAACAATATGGGGTACAAAGTGATGTTGTGGTATATGTATCACATGGGATGATTGACACAGCTAATTAACCTATTAACCAAATTATTATTTATATCTTCATTCTAACTGCAACTTTGTACCCTTTGATCAACATTTCCCTAGGCCTTGTCCTTTTGAGCTACACGGTTACATAATAGTTATATATATTTATGGGGTACATGTGATGTTTTGGTATAGGCATATAATGTATACTAATCAAATCAGGGAAATTAGGGTATCCATCACCTCAAGCCTTTGTCATTTCTTTGTGTTAGGAATCTATCTTCTAATTGGTACCATTTACGCTTAGTGTAATTATTAAGATGATAGAGCTTAAATCTGCCATTATATTTTTTGTTTTCATTTTGTTCCCTGTTTTTTTATGGATTGATTTAATTTTTTCTCCCTTCCTGTAGGTTTCCTAAACATTTTTTAGAATTTCAATTTGTTTTATCTGTTGTGTTTTTAGGTGTATGTCTTTGTTAGCATGTGTAGTGGTTGCTCTAGCTATTATATACACAAAATGTATCATTGTCTTTTGTTGCTAACATTTTAGCAGTTCAAGTGAAGTACAGAAATCTTAATCTTCTTTATGTTCCTTTACTTTTCTCCTTTTTATGAGATAATTGTCTTAACTTTTTTTCTGTATATACTTAGAAAAGCATCAGACAGATAATTTTTGCTTCAACCATTCAACATAGTTTAGACAACTCAAGAGAAGGAAAGTCTGTTGCATTTACCACTAGCCATGCTCTTTTTGTTCTTTCTTCTCTCCTGATGTTCCAAATTCCTTTAAAAAAAATAAAAATAAGAAAGAACTTCCTTTAGCTATTATTTTATTGTAGGCCTACTAGCAATGAATTCCCTTAGTTTTCTTTCATCTGCAAATGTCTTGATTTCTTCTTCCTTCCTAAAGGATATTTTCGCTAGATTAGAATTGATGAATTCTGAGTCGACAGTTCTTTCAGAGCTTGAAAAATGTTGTAATGTTTTTCCTTCTGGCCTCTTGGTTACTTTTGTGAAATTGATTATCATTTGAATTGTTTTTCCCCTATAGGTGTCATTTCTCTCTTCTGTTATTTATGATTTTTTTTCCCTTTAGTTTTCACAAGTTTGAATATAATATGCCTTGGTGTGGATTTCTTTATCCTATTTAAAGTTGGTAAAACATCTTGAGTTTGTAAGTTATATCTTTTGTTAAATTTGGGAAACATTCAGTTGTTTTTTGGTTTTTTGAGTATTTTTTTTGGAGTCCCATTCTCTCTTTTTTTTCCTAAAACTCTGATGAAATAAATTTTAGAAAAATTTCTTTATTTATAATTCTATATTTCCCTTAGGCTTTTTTTTTTGAGACAGTCTTATTTTGTTGCCCTTGGTAGAGTGCCATGGCATCATAGCTCTCAGCAACTTTAAATTCTTGGGCTCATGGGATTCTCTTGCCTTAGCCTCCCAAGTAGCTGGGACTACAGGTGCCTGCCACAATGCCCGGCTACTTTTATTGATTGATTGATTGATTGATTTTTAGAGACAGAGTCTCACTTTGTCACCCTCAGTAGAGTGCTGTGGCATCACAGTTCGTAGCAACCTCCAGCTCTTGGGCTTAGGCGATTCTCCTGCCTCAGCTTCCCAAGTAGCTGGGACTACAGGTGTCTGCCACAAAGCCTGGATATTTTTTTTTCTTGTTGCAGTTTGGCCAGGACCAGGTCCAAACCCACCAGCCTCAGTATATGGAGCCAGCATCCTACTCACTGAGCCACAGGCACCACCCTGCCTGGCTATTTTTAGAGACAGGGTCTCACTCTTGCTCATGCTGGTCTCAAACTCCTGAGTGCAAGCAATTGACCCAGCTTGGACTCCCAGAATGCTGGGATTATAGGCATGAGCCACCACGCCCAGCCCTTTTTTTCTTTCTTTATTTCAATCTATTTCTCTCTGTCATTTACATTGAGTAATTTTTTTTGTTCCATATTTAAGTTTACTGATTTTTCCCCCTCTGCTGTTGGTTCCATTCATTTCCTTTAAAATTTTCATTATTATATTTTCAGCTCTTACATTTCTATTTGGTCTTCTTTCTGTCTTCTGTATCTTTGCGGTGGCTTTACATTTTTTCATTTGTTTCAAGTCTGTTTATAATTGCTAGTGGAAGCATTTTTATAATGGCTGCTTTAAAATCTTGGTTGCATGTCTGTGCCATGTTGGTGATGGCATCTGTGGATTGTCTTTTCTCATTCAAATTGAGCTCTTCCTGGTTCTTAGTATGATGAATACATTCTTGATTGAAATTAGGATATTTTAGGCATTAAGTTATACGACTCAAGATTTTATTTAAGCCTTGAGTTTTAGCAGAACTTCTGCTTTGGTGAAGGAAAGAGGGTCATTGTCTTGTTATCGCCAGATGGGGATAGATGTTCAGGTTCTGCTCCTGGCCGCAGTGGATACCTATGGGAAGAGAGATTTCTTGTCACTGCTGAAAAGTGACAGACCCGTGGGAGCAGGGGTTGACCTCATTATTACTGAGTGGGGTGTAAGTCCTGGCCCTTTATGAGGCATCCTCTGATTCTCTGGCACCCCATCATGGAAGAGAAGGGATATCTTGTTACCACCTAGAGAGGGTAGAAGTCCAAGGTCCCCATGTGGTCCCCACTGACCACTCCACACGGTGAGGGGTGCTTATTACTGCTCCGCAAGAATGAACATCCCAGCTTCCAGTTGGCCTTTCCTGACACCACACCAGTTGGGAGTAGAGGGAGGAAGGGCGGGTGGGGAATGCCTTCTTACAGCCTGGCGAAGTGGAAATCCAGGCCCTACATTTGGCCTTTGCTGATGAGAGCGGGGGTGAGGCTGCAACTTCTGTGATATTTGGCTGGGGTTGAGTGGATATTGTCTAAAAGTTTTATGTCCTTTTCCTGGTTCTTTGAGAAAAGAATAGGCTTTATTGGGGGACTTTTCTTGTGGGGTGGTCTACACTTATTGGAGTTTCCAGGTTGCCACTTTCTTCGGTAACCAGTCTTAAGGCAAAAAAGAAAACTCAGAGAACTGAACACCATGTCATTCCTTGGGTCTTGAGGTTCCCAATCTGTTTGCCTTCTTTTCAACTTTTGACGTCATCTTATATTTATTTTAATGCATAGGGTGTTTAGCTATACTTAGCAGGAGAAACATGGAAAAATATATCATTCCATCTCTCTGGAAGTAGTAGTCCTAGGGTCCTTTTAATCTCTAGCAATCTCTGAATCTTTGGTCCTGGAGTCTGGTGGAGTTAATTATGGATTTAGTGCCCCAGGGGTGTCCAGCAACTGAAAGGTAGTTCAGCTCAAATGATGGCTCTGCTACCGGCCTCTGGCCAAGTGGTGTCTCTCTCTGATCCTGTTTTCCCACCTTCCCTGACCTGAGGGTTGGACCTATCAATGTTAGAAATGTAGGGTCCTCAAGCTCAGAACATACTTTTCTCTTTCTTCCCTGCTTCTTTTTGTTATTACCCTGACCCTGTTTCTTATTATTTGTCCTTATCTTTCTTCTTTCCTTTTTCATTTTTATTCTCTTTTTTGTTTCTTGTTGTTTTTCTGATGTTGCTTGCAGGAAAAAAGGGTCAGATAAGTCTCTGAGAGTGAATCCTTTTGTCTTCAGAAGGCAAAAGGAGCGGTGTCATAACCCCTATGACCCTGGTCTCAATAACCGCAGAAAGGAACCAGGTGAGACGCGGATTATAAGTACAAAATTGTAGGAAGCGGACTAACCTTGATTGCAGGGTAGCCCCGAGCTGCACTAGCCTTTTATTGACTCAGCACAGGACAGGTGAGGGGAGTATTAGATAATGACTACGTGTACAAGGATAGCCACGGGCTCTGGTTCTCTCTCCACAAGGAGCACCTGTGGACGAATTGGCCGAGGGCCTACCCCCCAGCTGCAAATCATCTTGCTCAGAGGTCATGTGGCTCTTGGCATCCTCTTCAGAGTGGAAGGAAGCTCTCCCGTTGGGAATCTCATACTTGTTCTCCCTGGTAACTTCAGAGATCTCTGGTGAACAAAGGGTTCGTTTATGCTTAGCTTTAGATGTTGCCACCTTGTGGAATGAGTGGGAAATGCAGACAAGAGGAGGAAACTCAAGGACAGTTCCCTTGAGTCCTGGATGATGAATTTGTTGTCTTGATGTTACATAGTCATTTTAACCAGTTTGTGATTCATATGCCTCCTTTTGAAGGAGAGTGCTATGGGAAGCATGCAAAGTAGTCTTTGGGGTTCTAGAGAATTGGTCAGCTAAGCCTCACAGGAGCTGTGTGACCTTTAGAAAGTCACCTGATATCTCTGAGCCTCTATGGGAGAGGGCATGACCCTGAGATGGTTCTAAGGAGAGCCAAGTATGGAGAAAATGCCCAAGAAATGCTAATTTCCTTCCCTCAGTGATGAAGGAAGGGGGGACATGTGTGGTGCATTGAGGGAAGGCTTCCATATGGGGGGGGAGTTATAGGTGCAACTAAATACACTGGGCCAGGGAAAGTATAAAGGACCAGGCATTGTGCTAAGTACTTAAATGTTGTCCTTTCGCTTTCCCAACATTCTGTGCAAAGGGTAGTGTATCTTCACTTTATAGTGGTGGAATGGAAGCTTAAGGACATTAAGGAACATACAGCTGATAAGTAGTGTAAGTGGCAAGTCAGATTTGAGTTCAGTTCTTCCTTTTATTTTTTTGTTCTCCCTCCTCCCCCCATGTCACACATTTTCATTAGTGTTACCAAGGACAGTGCATACGCTATCCGTTAATCCTGGCTTACTCTCATTACACCTGACATCAGTTTCAGAGTCAGCTATAGGTGAAGATGAAGGGGTGAATAATGTGTCTGCTGCCCACCAGGTTCTAGTTCTTCCTCCACCATCTTCTGGGAGGATGAAGCAGGGGCTGCCTAAAGAGATTTGCCCACTGGGCTGACGTGGGAAGATGGGGATGCTGAGGAGCTGGGCTGAGCGGGGAAGCCAAGAAGGATGAGGCACTGGGGAGACGTGTCTGATTGTGGAGGGCTTTCCTGGGACCAGGTCCGGTGGATATCCCTGGGGGCCTCCTGGTGGGAGGCTTCTGTGTGAGGGGTGGCCCTGTGGGGTAACGGGAGACACTGGGGTGATGTTGGAGCCACAGTAGTCCTTGACTATGGATTGGTGGACTGTATATTTAGTGATCTTCCACTGACTGGGAAGGCCTGGGGGTACCTTTTGGGTTGAAGGATGGGCTGGTCCAGGGGCGTTGCTGAAGCAAGGAGGGAGAGGAGTCAGACAACAACAACAACACCACGGATTATCTTTAACCTCTAGGCAATACCTTCTAGTTAAAAAGTTTGTTGCATCCATCATTTGAATTATCACTTAGCTATCAACATGTATTGAGTTTCCTATGAGCCAGACACTGTGCAAGGTATCGGAGTTCAAATGAGGAAGGTGACAGACACCCTCTCCTTTCCTAGAACTTGCAGACATCACGACAGCTCTGTGAAGTGGGCAGGTGAGGTATTATCCCATTTTCCAGATGGGAAAACAACAGCTCAGCGAGGTTAGGTGACTTGCTGCTAGTGTATCGCCAGCTGGGATCTCAAACTAGATTCATCTGGTGCGGGAGCCAGTGCTCCCCTTGCACTTTGCACAGACTCTAACAGCTTTTGATCTGCTGTGGGTTTTCATTGTGAAATATGCATAGTTCAGGTGGACAGTGACAAAGAACTCCTCTTGCTGGCTGTGCTAACAGGACAACGCTACAGATCCACGTCCACTCCAGCCGGGGGGATAAGTAGCCTGGCTGGGAGAAAGGTGGGTGTGAGCGAGTCCCTTCTGTTTCTTTGCCGAGTTCCTTCCACCATGTTTGAGCAGCCTTTCTGCAGTGCTTAGCAGTCCTGCAAATCAGCTAGCCACTCTTTATCATTTCTCTCTTTAAATGTGAGCAGAGACTTTCTGAAGCTAGTAGTTTGGTACAGAAGTGGATTGAATGGCTCGCTGCCCATGGCACAGTGGTTACGGTGCCAGCCACATACACCAAGGCTGGAGGGTTCAAACCCAGCCCAGGCCAGCTAAGCAACAATGACAACTGCAATAAAAAGTAGTCAGGCATTGTGGCGGGCACCTGTAGTTCCAGCTACTTGGGAGGCTGAGGCAAGAAAATCACTTAAGCCCAAGAAAGTGTGAGGTTGCTGTGAGCTGTGATGTCACAGCACTCTATCAAGGGCAACAGAGTGAGACTCTGTCTCAAAAAAAAAAAAAGAAAAGAAAAGAAATGGATTGAAGTCATAAAAAGGAAAATGGCTACAGTTGAAAAGCTCTGTAAGTTGACCACCCAACGGACTGTAACAATCTGGTCAATATACAGAGGTGGTTGACATAAGGAACTAGGCCTACTCTACTGATAGTTACATGTGGTACATGTCCAATTAGGTCAATTTAAGGAGGTGGTCAATATAGGGAGGTTCTTCTGTAATTTACCAACTATATTTACGGAGACTATAATTACAAAATTACCTATGTCTTTTCATACACACTCCAACACAAACACAATTAATCTTAGTCAACTACTTAACCTTAGCAGCTCCTGAGCTTTTCACTTCTGCTGATTCTTTTTTTTTTTTTTGAGACAGAGCCTCAAGCTGTCACCCTGGACAGAGTGCCGTGGCATCACAGCTCATAGCAACCTCCAATTCCTGGGCTCAAGTGAGTCTCTTGCCTCTGCCTCCCAAGTAGCTGGGACTACAGGCACCCGCCACAACGCCCGGCCATTTTTTGGTTG
>CAUYRH010171218.1:0-14755 GCA_963574655.1 Perodicticus potto | reverse complement strand
CAACCCATAGATTTAAAGAATATAACAAATCCTTTACCCTTCAAAGGGGAAGTGTTTTGTGTCTTAGCCCCAGCCCCCACAAGGGCGGAGAAGCTAAATTCTGGGAGAAGAGATAAGCTTACAGAAGGAAGGGAGGGGTATAATTTAAAGAAGCCCCTGGTGCAATACCCCCTGGTGGAAAGTCCCGAGTTCCTTGGAAACTTACCCAACTCTTATACCCATACTTTGTACCCCTGAACTATGTATGAACCATGTAACTTATGACCCATGAAGTAATGAACTTGTGATGTATCTTATGATTTGTGAACCAATATGTACCCCCCACCCTGCGACCCTGCTTTAACTGCTATGATTAGCTTCAGTATTACGCTAGCTTGCTTTGCTGACCACGCAAGAAAAATAGTATAAAAGGATTGCCCGCCTGGCATTCGGGGCTGCATGCCTTTGTGGTATCAGCCCCCTGTGGGTGTAATAAATTTTATCAATTATTGCATCAAATTGGGGTCCATCTTTCTATCTCCGTGACTCAGTTTACTTCATGAGCTCAAGCAATCTGCCCGCCTCCCAGATTGCTGGGATTACAGGCATGAGTCACCACACCCAGCCAGGAGACAATTTTTCTATGGGCTCGGGTGGGGGTGGTTTTGGGATGATTCAGGCATATTTCAGCTCCACCTCAGATCTTGGGGTATTAGATTCTCAGGTGGGACGCACAGCCTGGACCCTGCCACGCACGGTATACACAGGGTCCCCTGCTCCTGTGACAATCTGATGTCCATCTGACAGGATCAAAGCTCCAGCAGTGGTGCAGGTGGTGGGGAGTGGCCTGAATACAGATGGAGCTTCCCTTGCTCACATGCAGCTCACCTCCCGCTGTGCAGCCCAGTTCCTAACAGGTTACTGACAGGTACTGGTCCGTGGCCTGGGAGCTGGAGGGTATTTGTGGAGTTATACCTGGAGCAGGGTCCTGTCATACAGGGTATTTGTAGGGTTATACCTGGAGCAGGGTCCCATGCCCCGCAACTGGAGTGTGATGTGGGTACAGAGCAGACCTTTATCATGTTAATGTTGTTGATGGGAGGAGCGGGGTGGGGTGGGGGGTTACAGCCACAGCCTTCCGCTGCGAAGCCTGCTCCCTGAAACTCCGTGGGCAGAGCTGTGTCTCCGACTGCTCACTGGGAGCAGCTTAACCTGGGCAGTGTCTTCACATGGTAGGGGCTCGGGAAATAGTCGTGAAATTAATGAATACGTTGAAGCTAAGACCTGGTGGTTGAGTAGGAGTTAGCCAGGTAAAGGGAGGGGGAAATATTTTAAGTGGAGAGAGTGGCAAAGGCAAAGGCCTAGAGAGAACATGGAACATTCGTGAAATGCAGACGGCTTCCATGGTCTAGGATGCAGTACACACCCTGGCTCAGGCTTTGAACATGTTTTCTGCAAATGATCCCCCTTCCCGAATCCTGTTCTGCCCCACCTCTCACACGCCCTCTTCAGGCCTCGCCCTGGTTTCCTCTGCACGCGAGAACCTTTCTGTCAGGGAGCCCCCGACCACTGGGAAAGACCCTGGGCCTGAGGAGGGCTCTGTGACTGCTGC
The DNA here is from genome assembly GCA_963574655.1 of Perodicticus potto. Lineage (NCBI taxonomy): Eukaryota > Metazoa > Chordata > Mammalia > Primates > Lorisidae > Perodicticus > Perodicticus potto. The sequence continues at coordinate 13,164 of CAUYRH010171218.1, read as the reverse complement.
CCACATAGTCACGTCTTGGGGCCTCCAAGGCAGAGGACAGCCTTGTCTTGCCAGCTATTAGGGTGGGGTGAGGTGCCAGGAGGAGGCCTGGTACTGCACTGAGCCGGGCCAGAGCTGCAGCTGGGCTGGGCTCAAGCCTGGTGTGTGGAGTGGGAAGAAGACAGTTTCTTTGGCCAGGCGAGGTGGCTCACACCTGTAATCCTAGCACTCTGGGAGGTTGAGGCGGGTAAATTGGCCAGAGCCCACAGGTTTGAGACTCAGCCTGAGCAAGAGCCAGACCCTGTCTCTAAAAATAGCTAAGGGTTGTGGCAGGCACCTGTAGTGGGAGGTTGTGGTGCACCTGGGAAGCTGAGGCGAGAGAATCTCTTGAGCCCAAGATTTTGAGGTTGCTGTGAGCTATGACACCATGGCACTCTACCGGGGGTGACTAAGTGAGACTCTAGCTCAAAAAAAAAAAGACGGTTTCCCTGTGGGTTGTTTCCCAGAGCCATGAGCAGACCTCACAGAGGACTGCCCACCTCAGAGTCCTTCCCGACACTGGGACGTGCGGGCAGGGCTATGGCGTTCATGGAGGCATCTCCAGGGTTGGTAGGCAACATGGCCCTGCCAGGGTGAAAACCACGGTTTCAGGGAGTCTATCCTGCCAGGCCAGTGTGCCCAATGGTCACATTAAGAGGTCCTGGTTGAGCCTCTCTGTCATTCTTCTTTGCTGTATTTCAGCTGCCCACTGCAGGCAAAGCCACCCCGTCCTTAACTGTGCCACTGTCCTCATGTATCCCTCATGGGGCCTCAGATAGTCCCCATGGGTCTAACAGCCAGGAGCTGGAGGGGCCTGAGACCCCTCAGTCCCACTGCACCGAGCTCCATTCTCTCCTTTCAACACCCTGCCTCATGCAGCCTTTCCTTGCGTGTTTCCAGGACTGGGGAGCTCACCACTTACCAGGTCCTGATCTGCCGGTGTGACCTCTGCCCTCAGTTTACTCACATCCTGGCGGGGGAGGCAGGCAGACAGACAGACTTCGGACTGCTGTGCTACGAAGCAGGATGGGGTAAGTGTTCCCTGAGGCAGCACGGTGAGGGAGGCTCGCCAGAGGCCTTGATTCCTGAACCAGGATAATGCTCTGGGCGCAGCTGGACCTGTTCCCCAGCTTCCTGCAAGATTCCTACAGGGGCGAAACCTACAGGCAGGTGGAAAAAACATCTTGCAAGGGAAATGGGAGGCATGGCTACTAATGGGGAAAGCAATGAGGTAAGCAGGTGACACTGTGTCCCCAAGCACCTTTCAGAGTGAGGCCTGTGCATTCAGGCTGGGAGGATCTTCAAAGTCCAATGGATCCACCTGATTTGTTTGTTTGTTTATTTGTTTACTGAGACAGAGTCACACTCTGTTGCCCTGGGTAGAGTGCCGTGGCATCATAGCTCATGGCGACCTCAAACTCCTGGGCTCCAGAGCTCCTCTTGCCTTAGCTTCCCAAGTAGCTGAGACTACAGGCACCTGCCACCACGCCTGGCTGGTTTTTCTATTTTTAGTAAAGATAGGTTCTCACTCTTGCTCAGGCTGGTCATGAACTCCTGTTCTCAGGTGATCCAACTGCCTTGGCCTCCCAGAGTCTTAGGATTATAGGTGTGAGCTACCTTGCCCGGCCCATCTGGTTTATTTTACAGATGAGGAAACTGAGGCTGCCACAGTAGGCCAGAGAGGCAAAGCTGGGTATCTTCCCTAGAGCTCCTGCCTTCCAGCCCAGAACTCCCGTTTGCTGTGGGTCCCCTTTCTTGGGAGGCACCAAGCTCAGAGTGTCCAGCCAGTAAGGAGAGCCAGGGAGGGCCCAGGCCTGGCTGGCAAACCTGAGGTCTAAGCCCCCACCCTGTGACTTGCTGAGTGGCTTTGAGCAAACCTCCTCTGGTCTTAATTTTCTCCTCTGAAAATGGGGGTGGTGATCTCCTGTCTCCCTTAGGCTGAGGGCAGATGAGATATTGTGCTGTGTCCTCAGAGGCAACACCATCATGACCTCCTCCTCATCTCCCTCATCAAGCTAGAGAATGAAGTGTCTAAAAGTCTGTGGCTGCCTGACCAGTATCTCATCTGTGTGGCCTTCCCGAAGTGGAAACAGACACCCTGCTGCTGTGCCAGGGACAGGACCCGTGCGGACCACACTCATTTGCTGATCAGTATGGGCAGGCCGTTTGCTGTCTGCTGGCTCCTCCAGGCCTCCCTTCCTCCCACCCCCAGTTGTATATGAACCCCTAGACAAAAGACCCAGATTTTACCACTTGGGAATCCCCCTCTGCTGCCACAGACTTTGTTACCCTTCCTTCAAGACTTTCTCTGTAAATAAACTTTGTCCTGTCACTTAACAAAAAAAAAAAAAAATAAAATAAAATAAAAGTCTGTGGCTAAACTGCCAGAGTTCAAATCTTGGCTCTACTACTTACTAGCTGGGTGACATCAAACAAGTTGTTTAACCTCTCTGTTCCTCAATTTCCTAGTTTGTTCAATAAAAACAATAATGGACCAGGCATAGTGGCTCAATGCTTATAATCCTGACACTTTGGGAGATTGAGGCAGGAAGATTGTTTGAAGTCAGGAGTTGGAGACCTGCCTGGACTACATAGCATGACACTGTCTCTACAAATAAATAAATAAATATATTAGCCAGGTGCAGTGGCTCATACCTGTAATCCTAGCACTCTGGGAGACCAAGACAGGATGATCCCTTGAGGTAAGGCATTCAAGACCAGCCTGAGCAAGAGTGAGATCCCATCTTTTCTAACAAAAATAGAAAAGTAGGCAAGATATTATGGCGGGCACCTGTAGTCTCAGCTACTTGGGAGGCTGAGACAGGAGGATCGCTTGAACCCAGGAATTTGAGGGTTTTGTGAGCTGGGATGACACCACGGCACTCTAGCCTGAGCAACAGAGTTAGACTCTATATCAAAATAAATAACAAAATAAAATAAAGTAAGCTGGGTGTGGTGGCTCACGCCTGTAATCCTAGCACTCTGGGAGGCCAACGCAGGTGCATTGCTTGAGCTCAAGAGTTCAAAACCAGCCTGAACAAGCGTGAGATACCATCTCTACTAAAAATAGAAAAACTGAGGCAAGAGGATCACTTGAGCCCAAGATTCGGAAGTTGCTGTGAGCAATGATGACGCCACGGCACTCTACCTAAGGTGACAGCTTGAGATTCTGTCTCAAAAATACAAATAAAGGCTCAGTGCCTATATTTCAGTGGTTATGGCACCAGCCACATTCACCTGGAGGTTTCAAACCCAGCCCGGGCCAGCTAAACAACAATGACGACTACAACAAAAAATAGCCAGGTGTGGCGGGCACCTATAATCCCAGCTACTTGGGAAGCTGAGGCAAGAGAATCACTTTAGCCCAAGAGTTTGAGGTTACTGTGAGCAGTGATGCCACAGCATTCTATTGAGGGTGACATAATGAGACTCTGTCTCAAAAAAATAAAACAAAATAAAATAAAATAAAAATAAATCTGGGTGAGGTGGTGCATGCCTCTAGTCTTAGCTACTTGGGAGGCTGAGGCAGGAAGATAACTTGAGCCCAGGACTTTGAGGTTCTAGTGAGCCATGATCATGCCACTGCACACCAGCCTGGGCAACAGAGTGACACCCTGCCTCAGAAAAAAGGAAGGAAGGAAGGAAAGAAGGAAGGAAGGAGGGAGGGAGGGAGGGAGGGAGGGAAGGAAGGAAGGAAGGTAGGTAGATCCTTTGGGTGGCACCCATAGCTCAGTGGGTAGGGTGCCAACTACATACACCGAGGCTAGCAGGTTCAAACCCTGCCCCGGCCAGCTAAAACAACGACAACTGCAACAACAGAAAAGTAGCTGGGTATTGTGGTGGGCGCCTGTACTCCCAGCTACTTAGGAGGCTGAGGCAAGAGAATCACTTAAGCCCGAGAGTTTGAGGTTGCTGTGAGCTATGACTCCATGGCCCTCTACCAAGGGTGACGGCTTGAGACTCTGTCTCAAAAAAAAAAAAAGAAAAAGTCCCTCCCAGTGGTGTTGTATTTCCTCAGTTAAGACAGTTAGCCCTTGGGTCTTAGGAGCCAGTTCCAGGACATTCTTCCCATGCATGACCTTGGGCAGGTCCCCTCTCTAAGCCTCAGGCAGCCTTCTCTGGAAAATGGGGTTGTTAATAATAGCACCTGGCTCAAGGCATCTTGGAAGATGACACAGGCCAGGGCACATGCTGTGCTGAGCCCAAGGCCAGCCCACGGAAGCCTGGCACTCAGAGCCCAGCGTGTCCTCAGCTCACCTTGGCCAGGTCTGGCCTTGGCAGGCCTTTGGGTGGCAGGGAGGGGCTGCCAGGATCTGGGAAAGTGGGCCCAGCCGCAGACCAGATGGCCATCCCAGGCCTCCCAGGAGATGATCTCTCCTTTAGCCCCTGCGTGGGCATGGGTGTAGGAGGAAGGCACTCACCTTAGCTCACACACACACACACACACACACACACACACACTGAATCTGCTGCCAGTGAGCGCTCCTGGCCTGGGCCCAGCCAGGCCAAGTCTCCCTCCTCTAAGCTCCAGCCACAAGCAGTCAGTTCAACCAACACCCGAAGAGGCTTACTCAGAGCCCTGGAAGGTTAAGGACTGCAGAGAGGATGAGACGTGCTCCTCTCTTCAAAGTCCACCGGGGTGACCGCCCTGTAGATGAGCTGGGACAACAGTAGCTTGATCAGGGTGCAGATGTGTCCAGAGAAAGACAAGGTTAGCTCTCAGAAAGTAGGCATCAGGTGGCAGGTGCCTGTAATCCCAGCACTTGGGAGGGAGGCTGGGGTCCCCTGAGGATTGCTTGAGCTCAGGAGTTTGAGGCTGCAATGAGCTATGGTCATGCTGCCTCACTCCAGCCTGGGTGACAGAGTAAGGCCCTGTCACAAAAAGAAAAGAGAGAGAGCGAGCCAGCTTCCTGAGGAGGAACAGCAGAGCCGAGTGTGAGTTCATCCCAGTGGAAGAGCCAGGGAGGGCACCAAGCAGAGGGCACAGCAGGTACAAAGGCTCGGAGACGGGAACCAGCGGGAACATGGGAGGAAGAGGCATAACTCAGTATTGTTAAGGGAAAAGTGAGACCAGGGGAGGTGCGGATAGACAGGCAGGCAGGAATAGGGATCTCAGCACCAGGAAGGCAAGCACAAGAGTTTGAACTTCACCTGAGGAGTACCAAGGAGCCATTGCATGTGTCAGCAGACAAGGGAGACGGTAGCTTGGAAAAACTTCCTGTGGCTGCCCCAGTATTGGGAGGACACTGGCAGACTGTGTTCCCATTTTACACAGGAGAGCCTCAAGGCCCAGAGGGAGGCACAGGCCTCACCAGGCCTCAAGTGCCCTGCACCCCGTGCCCCATATGCCTGCAGACCCGGCTGCCCACTACGTACCTTGGCATAGCCTTACCTTCTGTCTTTCTTCCCCTATCTCCCCAACCAGCAGCCCCATTTGGGAGCACTCAGGCCTCCCCTCCCTAGTGAAGGCTTCAGCTGTGACAGTGGAGGTGGCCAGGTGCTGGCAAGCTGGCTACAGACTTGGGCCCCTGCTTCTGCCTGTAGCAAGCAGATTTGCCCGTGTTGTGTTGGCTGCCTGCTCAGTCTTTCCCTATTCCATCCTTGCTCCCAGCCTGGAGCTGAACACCCCATCTCTCCACCTTTTTTCCCACAGTTGCTGCCTCCTGGAACATAGACACCAGACCGTTGCCAATTAGTGTGTTCGTGTTAAATGTCCACAGACCGAGACAGTTGGGGGGATGGAATCAACGCTGTCCTCAACATCCACCATTCCTCCTTCCCCCAGAAGAATAGGCACAAGGACTGGGGTTAACATTCCATGGAGGTTGAGTGAAGTAGAGCCCACCCAGTGGGCTCCCTGCACCCAGTGGGTCCCTGAGATAAAACACTCTCCCTGGCTAGACTTTGTAGTCCTTCTACAAGGGAGTCTCCATTCCTGCTCCCAACCAGAACCCTGCCTCCTAGATTCACTGAATAGAGAGTTTGGTTGATCACACTAGTTGTGAGAAATCTCTAAAGGATTTGGGCTGGACGCAGTGGCTCACACTTGTAATCCCAGCACTCTGGGAGGGCAAGACAAGTGGATTGCCTGAGTTTAAGAGCTCAAGAGTAGCCTGAGCAAGAGCAAAACCCTGTCTCTACTAAAATAGAAAAGTTAGCTGGGTGTTGAGGTGGACACCTATAGTCCCAGCTATTGGGGACACTGAAGCAGAAGAATTGCCTGAAGCCAGAAGTTTGAGGTTACTGGGAGCTATGACACTACAGCACTCTAGCTTGGGCAACAGAGTGAGACTCTGTTTCAAAAAAAAAAGAGAAAGGGCTTAGTGCCTGTAGCACAGTGGTTACGGTGCCAGCCACATACATTGAAGTTGGCAGGTTTGAGCCCAGCCCGGGCCAGCTAAAACAGCAACAGCAACCGCAACAAAAAAAATAGCTGGGCATTGTGGTGGGCGCCTGTAATCCCAGCTACTTGGGAGGCCAAGGCAAGAGAATTGTTTAAGGCTAGGAGTTGGAATTTGCTGTGAACTGTGATTCCACAACACTCTACTGAGGGTAATGTAGTGAGACTGTCAAGAAAAAAAGAGAGAGAGAGAGAAAAAGAATGAAAGAACATAGATTACTTTGATAAAAATAACAAAATAAAAGAAAGTTAACATGTACCTATCAATTACTTATGAGGCTATGACATTATGTCTGCAAGGATTAGGTGTCTTAGAAATAAGTCCTTTAAAGGTCATTTCAAAAGGCAACACAGAATAGGCAAAACAGACTATGCGGTAGCTATCAGGCGATGGAATGGCATCACTGTCACATTACCTGGTCTTGGAGAGAGTCCTTAGGAGATGCTGAATGATTTACTTAGGGATGAGGGAGCATGATATTTGCAACCTATTCCCAAATGATTTAGGAAAATAAATATGGATTTATTGTGAGGGATGATAAAGTAAATGTAGCAAAACTCGGAGATTCAAAGCGAAGGGTATTATCCTTGCAACTTTCTATAGTTCTGAATTTTTTTCAAAATAAGAAATTTTAGAATTAAAGCAATATGATAACATCACAAAAGGAGAGGCAGCCAGACCGCATGTGCCTCCTGATGGAAGAAACACCATCAACTATGAAATATCCCACCCCCAAGTCAAGGCTGCATTTTATCAAGCTTCTAGATCCAACTGAGCCCCTGGGGACAGAGAAGCACGTTAAACCAGGGGACTGCAATTAGGAAAATGCAGATGTGGGGCTCCCTCCAGGACAAGCAGTCCAGCATTTTTTTTAACAAACAAATTGCATTGAGAAAAAGAGAGATGAAGGGGGAAACTCTAGCTTTGAAGGAATCTGACCTATGAGCCAATCATAAGGCATTAACTTTATTTGGATGCTAATTCAAACAAACCGCAAAAAAAAGAGAGAGAGAGAGAGAGAAAAGAAAAAGAAAACATTATGAAACATATGGAACTTTGAACATTGGCTAGATATTTGATATAATGGGATTATTCCTTTTTTCAGGGAGAAAATAATGTAATTGTTATACTGAAAAAACAATCCTTATTTAAGTTATTTTTATCTTTTATGGATGAAATGATACAATGTCTGAGATTTGCTTTGGATGACAGGGAAACAGACAAGAACATAGATGAAGTGAGATCAGCCCTGAGCTGTGGAAATGGTGATGGGCACCGGGCAGGGGGGGTGCCTAATTTTGTATAAGTTAAAAAAATTTTTTCTTTGCTTTGAGACAGTGTTTCAGTTTGTCATCTAGGCTACAGTGCCGTGGTGTCATCGTAGATCACTGTAACCCCAGACTCCAGGGCACAGGTGATCCTCCTGCCTCAGCCCATCAACGTGCTGGGATTATAGGCACGCACCACTGCAATAGGCCTATTCAGAACTCTAAATAGTGGAGAGTTTTGGAAAAGCAATGTCTCTGTAAGTGGTGACCACATAGAGATGGCTAATATACCCCACCAGATTGAGAGCTCTGCACCCCAACTCATGGCCCTGGATGTGAGACTGGGTTGCAGAATACTGGCAACAGCCATTAGACAAGTCACAAAGGGGCTCTGTCCCATGATAAAGACATTGTTGTCTAAGACCTTGTGCAGACTTTCCTCACAATTGTCTTATAGTATGCATCTAGGACAGGGTGGCGCCTGTGGCACAGTAGGTAAGGCGCCAGCCCCATATACCAAGGGTGGTGGGTTTGAACTCAGCCCCGGTCGAACTGCAACAAAAAAAATAGCCAGGCATTGTGGTGGGCGCCTGTAGTCCCAGCTATTCGGGAGGCTAAGGCAAGAGAATCACCTAAGCCCAGGAGTTGGAGGTTGCTGTGAGCTGTGATGCCACAATACTCTACCAAGGGCAATAAAGTGAGACTCTGTCTCTAAAAATAAAAATAAAAATAAATGTATCTAGGACAGGCACTGTCGCTCACCTCTATAATCCTAATACTTTGGGAGGCTGAGGCAGAAGGATTGCCTGAAGCTGGGAGTTCAAGGCTTCAGTGAATGATGATCACACCAGTGTAGTCCAGGCTGGGTGACAGATGAGACTCTGTCTCAAAAATAAATAAATAAATAAAGCTGGACATGGTGGCTCAGGCCTGGTAATCCTAGCAGTCTGAGAGGCTGAGGTAAGAGGACTGCTTGAAGTCAGGAGTTGGAGACCAGCCTGAGCAAGAGCGAGACCCCATCTCTACTAAAAACAGAGAAACTAGCTGGGCATGGGGGCTCATGCCTATAATCCTAGCAGTCTGGGAGACCAAGGTGGGTGGACTGCTTAAGCTCATGAGTTCAAGATCAGCCTGAGCAAAAGCGAGATCCTGTCTCTACTAAAAATAGAAAAACTGAGGCAAGAGGATTGCTTGAGCACTAGTTGGAGGTTGCTGTGAGTTATGACGCCACTGCACTCTACCCAGGTCGACTGCTTGAGACTCTGTCTCAAAAATAAATAAATAAATAAATAAAACAAATAAAAAATAGAAAAACTCGCTGGGCCTTGTGGTGGGCACCTATAGTCCCAGCTTCTTGGGAGGCTGAGGCTAGAGGATCTCTTGAGCCAAAGAGTTTGAGTTTGCTGCGAGCTGTGATGTGATGGCACTATACTGAAGGCAACAAAGCAAGACTCTGTTTCAAAATAAATAAATGAAAATAATGACTGGGCACCCATTGCTCAGTGGTTAGAGTGCTGGCCCCGTGTACCAGGGCTGGTGGGTTCAAACCCAGCCCAGGCTTGCTAAGCCAAATAAATACATAAATATAAAGTCTCTAGAGTGGCTGTCATCTACCACTGCTGCTGCAGCATCGGCAGAATAATTATGTCCCATATGCAGGTTTCACCCTCCCCCACCCCAGGACCCATCGCCCTGGGAGGGCAGAAGACGGACGGGGTGTAGCGTTCCCATCCAGTTCTGGCTGCGGCAGGAGGGAGCACTTATCTCTATATTTGGAAACCTGGGGGTGGTGTTTATTTGCTGGGAAGTCTGGGTCTCTTCCCGCAGGGGTGCTAGAAGCCATAGGAGCCAAAGAACACACACTGGACAGGGTCAGGAGAGGGGTGGTGGGTAAGAAATAAACACCAATCGCTTCTGGGCCTTTTGGCTAAGATCAAGTGTAGAAATAAACACCACCTTCATGTTGTCAGAGGCAGCCTGGACATGGGAGGGTCCTGGGCAGAGCCACCAACTTGCTGGGTGAATTTGGAGAAGCAGTCTCCATCTAAGCGGTTATATCCAGAGTAGAAAGACCAGGGTATAAGTCCTGCCTTTGCCACTTACTAGCTATAGTGTCACCCTGGAAGGTTCTGTGTTTTCATCTCAGAAACGGCAACAATCACAGGACCAAGATTCTGGATTGTCTGAGGAGTCGGTGAGGGGATGCCTGGAAGCTCTTTGCATGGGGCTAGGTGTGTTGGAAGCTCTCTAAACCTTAGAGCTGGTATTGCCACTCTTGCTAGCCCTTAGATGTCCAGCTTCAAAGAGGCTGAATAAAACTTCTTGCCAAGTACCATAAGTACAGCTAAAAGACAAGAGATGGGGGAACAAAAGAGTAACTTTTCAGTGGAGAAGCTTGACAAATCCACCCTCAGCCAGGTGATCAAGGTCACCATCAGCAGTGATAAGCGATATAACAAAGACTGCACTTTGCCTCAGTGGGCTTTCTACCCAAACCCCTAAGCTCATAATCATGAGAATGACAAATCCCAATTTAAGCACATTCTACAAAATAGCTCATCGTTCCTCAAAACTGTCAGAGTTGCCAAACGCGGTGGCGCACACCTGTAGTCTCAGCTACTCAGGAGGCTGAGACAGGAGGATTGCTTGAGTCCAGGACTTCTGGGCTGTAATGTGCTGTGCCTATTGGGTGTCTACACCAAGTTTGGCATCAGTATGGTGACCCCCCATCTCATTCTGTTGCACCATGTAGACTGTCATGGTGTCATAGCTCACAGCAACCTCAAACTTCTGGGCTCAAACGATCCTCTTGCCTCAGCCTCCCAAGTTCAGAGGTAATTTTGTTTGGAACAAAGCCTTCCTCTGTTGCCCAGGCTAGAAGTGCAATGGCCTGACTGTAGCTCACTGAAGCCTTGAATTCCTGAGCTCAAGCAATCCTCCCAAATAGCTGGGGCTACAGGTGTGTGCTACCATGCCCAGCTAACTAAAAAAAAATTTTTTTTGTAGAGAGATGGTCTCACTATGTTGCCTAGGCTAGTCACAGATGCTTGGCTTCAAGTGATCCTCCCACCTTTGCCTCCCAGAGAGCAAGGCCTCAGGGGATTAGAGGTAATAAAGGTTAAATGAGGTCATAAGGGTGGGGATCTATAAGAGCCATGAGCGATCTCTTTGTCTCCATGCAACACAGAGAAAAGACCATGTGAGGACAGAGTGAGAAGGGAGCCAGAGAAGAGAAGGCTCATTGGGAACCATCCCTGACGTTATCTGGATTGTGGACTTCCCAGTGCAGACTAATGTGGTCAGGTTGAGAAGAAGGGCTCAGGCTGGGTCGAGGCAGGACCAGCTGCATAATTTGCAGGGCCCAAGGCCAGATGAAAACACTGGACTCCTTGTTCAAAAATTACTGAGAATTTCAAGACAACAAGGCAGCGTCAACTCTGTACTGGGCCTGTGTGCAAACACAGGCTGTACATTCATGAAGAGAGGCTCAGGATGGAGACCTTGAACTAGGTACAGACGTTGGGTCTCTGTGCTCTGCACACTGGGGTCCTGGTACCTGCTGTCACAGAGCCAGGCACACATACAACCAGGTCAAACACACAATCAGGGTATGGATGGAGTTGCAAAGGATGTGCCAGAATCACAGGTGGAAAGAGATTCATTCCACAGAAGAGTGAGGTAAGGAACGAGCAGGTAGAGCTGCCTCAGGGATGTATCCTCAGCTGTCAATGCCCCTTCCTCTTCCCCTCATCCTCAAGGTCAAGCTTTAGCAGCCATTTGTATGTACCATGTGACTCACGCTCTCCCATCTGCGTGCTCTGGAGATGGGCTGGTCACCTGACCCACACAAGCCAATCAGAGATCTCTCCTGAGACTGGCTCAGGTTGAAGTTCTAGGAAATGTTCATTGGGGAAGCTGAGGCTGGGCATTCTCCCCCCTTGAGGGGCTGCAGGGAAAGAATAAGCTGAACAGTGCTTGGGCTCATAACATCCTCTATGTCCCTGATTCATCCTTGATGGACATCTGACTGTGCCCCTACCTGGAGGCGCCTCAAAACGCTCGATCTTTTTGATAAAGCCCCTTTGTCATTTCAGCTAGCTTGAGTGGCTTTTAGCTTCGTTGAAGAAGGGAAAATGAGCTGAGCTTTGAAGGATGAACGAGAAGTCGGGAGTGGACCTTGAGGTGTGACAGTGGGGTTCCCGGTGGGGGAGAGGAAGTGCGAACACCCAGGAGGCAGGTTGGGCCCAAGACCTGGGGTTAGGAGAGGCAGGGTAGGCTGAGTGAGTACGAGACCCAAAGGACCCCAGCAGGGCTCCAGAACTCCTAGAATTCAAAGATTGTTGATAATTTGAAGACAACAACAGCAGATCACTAACCATTTATAGGGCCCTGTCTGTAGACACAGGTTGTGCCCTCAGGCTGGGACAGCAGCCCCAAGAGATACGCCGACTCATCCTCAAGGGGAGACTGAGGAAATGTCATGCCCTGTCCTGGGCTGGTGGGCACAGGGCCTTCCTGGGGGCTGCTCGTAGCCTGTCCCCTAACCGTGCCCAGGGAACTCCTTCTTCATTTCCTGCAGACCCTAGAGCCACCCTGAGAGGCCACAGCTGTGTGGGGCGCCCTTCCGAGCACTTCCTTCAAACTCCTTCAGGTTTGCTATTTTTGCATGGCGAGTTCTCAGTTCCTGAGTGGGAGGCAGTAATGAGAGAGAGTGGGAGGGGAAGGGAGAATATCAAAAGACTGGATTTGGATTGAGGGTTTTCTTTTCATTTCTGAGGGGGAGCTCTCCCTTCCCAGTCCTGAGGAAAGTCCCTCTTCATCTGATTTTCTCCTCCTTTCAATTATTTCCTTCACTGACTTTTTTTTTTTTTTTTTTCTGGAGACAGAGTTTCACTATGTCGCCCTCAGTAGAGTGCTGTGGCGTCACAGCTCACAGCAACCTCAAACTCTTGGGCATGAGCGATTCTCTTGCCTCAGCCTCCCAAGTAGCTGGGCCTACAGACACCTGGCTATTTTGTTGTTGTTTTTGCTGTGGTTGTCATTGTTATTTTAGCTGGCCCAGGCCAGGTTCAAACCCACCAGCCTCTGTGTATGTGGCTGGCACCCTAATCACTGAGCTGTGGGTGCCGCCCACTGACTTATTATTGCTTGTCACCAGGGGTTTGTGTCCCATTGCTGTCACCTGCTAGTGTTTGTTCCTGGTCACATTTCTTTTTTTTTTTTTTTTTTTTTTTTTATACAGAGCCTCAAGCTGTCACCCTAGATAGAGAGCCGTGGCATCACAGCTCACAGCAACCTCCAATTCCTGGGCTCAAGCGAGTCTCCTGCCTCTGCCCCCCAAGTAGCTGGGACTACAGGCGCCCGCCACAACGCCCGGCCATTTTTTGGTTGCAGCCATCATTGTTGTTTGGCGGGCCCGGGCTGGATTTGAACCCACCAGCTCGGGTGTACATGGCTGGCGCCTTAGCCCGCTGAGC
>CAUYRH010171210.1:0-53182 GCA_963574655.1 Perodicticus potto | reverse complement strand
TTCCCGGGTGACAGCTTGCGGCTCTGTCACAAAAAAAAAAAAAAAAAAAAAAACAATGACAACAATCACAGAAAAATGGCCAGGAATTGTGGTGGACGCCTATAGGCCCAGCTACTTGGGAGGTCGAGGCAAGAGACTCTCTTAAGTCCAAGAGTTTGAGGTTGCTGTGAGCTATGACACCATAGCACTCTACCAAGGGTGACACAGTGAGACTCTTTGTAAAAAAAAAAAAAAAAAAAAAAAAACAAATCTACTGATGAAGATAGGCTTCTGAACTAAGTTTAATTTCAAGTAGCTCAGTTCTTTTGCAGGAGTATGTATGCTATGGCTTCCCTGTAATCCTAACGCTATGGGAAGCTAAGGTGATAGGATAGCTTGAGCTCAGGAGTTTATAACCAGCCTCAGAAAGGGCAAGACCCTGTCTCTACCAAAAATAGAAAAATTAGCTGTTATACATCTGTAATCCCAGATACTCAGAAGGCAGGAGACTCACTAGCGCCTAGGAGTCTGAGGTTGCTATTAGGTAGGCTGACACCATGGCTCTCTAACTTAGGCAACAGAATGAGACTGTCTTTTCTTAAATTTTTTTTTTTTTTGAGACAGAGTCTCATTTTGTCACCCTTGCTAGAGTGTTGTGGCATCACAGCTCACAGCAACCTCAAACTCGGGCTCAAGCAATTCTCCTGCCTCAGTCTCCCAAGTAGCTGGCGCCAACCACAATGCCTAGCTATTTTTAGAGATAGCATCTCGCTCTTGCTCAGGCTGGTCTCAAACTTGTGGGCTCAAGCAATCCACCCACCTCAGCCTCCCACCCAGAGTGCTAGTATAACAGGTGTGAGCCACTGCAACCAGCAGACACTTGTCTGTATTTATTTATTTTTTGAGACAGAGTCTTACATGTCTGCCTCAGTAGAGTACCGTGGCATCACAGCTCGTAGCACACTCAAACAAATGGGCTTAAGCAATTCTCTTGCCTGAGCCTCCCAAGTAGATGGGACTACAGGTGCCTGCCACAACGCCTGTCTATCTTTTTGCTACAGTTGTCTTTGTTGTTTAGCAGGCCTGGGCCAGGTTTGAACCTGCTTGCCTTGGTATATGTGGCCAGCACCCTAAAAGTTGACCCAAGACTCTTGTCTAAAAAAAAAAAAGGCCAGGCGCGATAGCTCACACCTGTAATCCTAACACTCTGGGCAGCCGAGGCAGGTAAATTGCCTGCGCTCATGGGTTCCAGACCAGCCTGAGTAAGAGTGAGACCCCATCTCTAAAAATAACTGGGCATTGTGGTGGGTACCTTATAGACCCAGCTACTTGGGAGGTTGAGGCAAGAGAATTGCTTGATCCCAGGAGTTTGAGTTTGCTGTGAGCTATGCACAGAACTCTACTAAGGGCAACAAAGTGAAACTCTGTCTCAAGGAAAGAAAAGAAAAAGAGAGAGAAAAATAAATCATTAAAAGAAATGCAAAAAGGCTCGGCGCCTGTGGCTTAAGCAGATAAGGCACCAGCCACATAAAACCTGAGCTGACGGGTTTGAATCCAGCCCAGGCCCACCAAACAACAATGATGGCTGCAACCAAAGAATAGCTGGGTGTTGTGGCAGGTGCCTGTAGTCCCAGCTACTTGGGAGGTGGAGGCAGGAGAATCATTTGAGCCCAAGAGTTGGAGGTTGCTGTGAGCTGTGATGCCACAGCACTCTACCCAGGGCGACAGCTTGAGTCTCTGTCTCAAAAAGAAAAAGAAAGGCAAAAAAACCTGAAAGCTCGTTCAGGCCGTAACACTATACTGACCTCAACTTCAATCAATATGAACAGAATAATTCCTACTGGACAGAGTTAATACATAGTGTTAATACAGAGTTAATACGATACTGATGGGCTGTTCTGCCCCAATCAGTAGTGACAAAATTCTCAAAGTGACATTACCTCCCACCACCTAATCCCTCCCCACATCCCTATAATTTTCTTAAGGTTGACCAATCCATAATGTAAACACTAGTTTCATACTAGTTTAATATTTGTTTTTTTTTTAAGAGACAGAGTCTCACTTTATCGCCCTCGGCCGAGTGCCATGATGTCACACAGCTCACAGCAACCTCCAACTCCTGGGCTTAGGCGATTCTCTTGCCTCAGCCTCCCAAGCAGCTGGGACTACAGGCGCCCACCACAACGCCCAGCTATTTTTTTGTTTTGCAGTTCGGCCGGGGCAGGGTCTGAATCCGCCACCTTCGGTATATGGGGCCGGCACCCTACTCGATGAGCCACAGGCGCCACCGTAATATTTGTTTTTCAGCACTTTTCAGGGTCATCTGCCTTATGTTTTAGTTTTCTAGAAGACATAAACTATGGTTCTTTCTGCAGCATTTATAAGATGTCAGGTTTCTTTGGGCGTCTTGTAATGATTCCTGATGATTATGATCATTACGAGCATTGGAAAGAACATTCTGAGCAACATGACACACATGCAGAAAAACAAGAAGAGAGCAAAGGATGATAGGAGAGACCTCTGATGTTTTGGCAAGATAGTATGATGCTCACCTGGAGCAACTTCAATAAAAAGAATCTCACACAGGTTCCAAATGAGCTCCATTGCTGATAAAATGGAGACCTAGGGAAGAAATGGAGATAAGATTTGCCTGAAAACATTCCTAATGTTTGTTCTTGAAGCAAAGGAATAAAGCAGGCCTTGACTTCAAAATGGTCATTTTTTTTTGAGACAGAGCCTCAAGCTGTCACCCTGGATAGAGTGCTGTGGCATTACAGCTCACAGCACCTCCAATTCCTGGGCTCAAGCCAGTCTCTTGCCTCCGCCTCCCAAGTAGCTGGGACTACAGGCGCCCGCCACAATGCCTGGCCATTTTTTAGTTGCAGCTGCATTGTTTGGCGGGCCCCGGGCTGGATTTGAACCCACCAGC
The DNA here is from genome assembly GCA_963574655.1 of Perodicticus potto. Classification (NCBI taxonomy): domain Eukaryota; kingdom Metazoa; phylum Chordata; class Mammalia; order Primates; family Lorisidae; genus Perodicticus; species Perodicticus potto. The sequence continues at coordinate 50,274 of CAUYRH010171210.1, read as the reverse complement.
TCAGGTGTATGTGGCTGGCGCCTTAGCCCGTTGAGCCACAGGCGCCGAGCCCAAAATGGTCATTTCTTTGTTTGCAGCCGTCATTGTTGTTTGGCAGGCCCAGGCTGGATTCGAACCCGCCAGCTCAGGTGTATGTGGCTGGCGCCTTAGCTTGTTGAGCCACAGGCGCCTAACCAGGGTGCTGGATTTTTATCATATGTTTTGCTACATCTATTGAGATGATCATCTGACCTTTTTTTTTTGCTTATGTTTATGTGGTGAATCACTTTTATTGATTTACTTATGTAAACCTCTGGGTTGATGCCCACTTCATCTTGGTGTATTATTTTTTAATGTGATTTTGAATTCGGTTTTCTAGTATTGCATTGAGCATTTTTTAATCTATATTCATAAGAGATATTGGTGTGTAGTTTTCTTTTTTTGTTGTATCCTTTCCTGGCTTTGGTATCAGGGTGATATTGGCTTCATAGAATGAGTTGGGGAGGATTCCTTTGTTATAAATATTATGGAATAATTCTGCATCATGTGTACAGGGACTTCTTTGTAGGTGTGATAGAATTGCGCTGTGAATCCATTTGGTCCAGAGTTTTTTTGTTATTTTTGTTGGTGGGGGGAGAGGTTTTATTACTGTTTCAATTTCACCGTTCACTATTGCTCTGTTCAGGAGTTCTTTTTCTTCCTGGTTGAAGCTTGGGAGGTTGTGTTTTTCTAGGAACTTGTGTATTTCCTCTACTTTCTCCAGGTTATGCACATAGTATTCGTGGGTGATGTTTTGTTTTTCTGCAGTGTCAGCTGTAATGTCTAATTGAGGTTTTTGTCCTTGCTGTTCTGAATTAATCTAACAAAAGGCCTAACAATTTTATTTATCTTTTTGAAGAAGCAACTTTTTGTTTTGTTTATTCATTGTATTATTTTATGTGTTTGTCTTCCAATTCATTTACTTCCCCTCTGACTTTCATTATTTCTTTTCTCCTACTGGCTTTGGGTTTGGTTTGTTCTTTTCTTTCTGGTTGTTTGAGATGGGACATTAGGTTGTCAATTGTGATTTTTCTGTCTTTTTGAATTAGGCATTGAAGACTATCAATTTTCTTCAGAGAAATGCTTTTATTGTGTCCCATAGATATTGTAGCTCTTTTTATTCATTTTAAATTCATTGATAGCTCTTTTTATTCATTTCAATTTTTTTTTTTATTTTCATCTTAATTTCCTTCTTGACTCAATAATTGTTCAGCAGTAAGCTGTTTAATTTCCATGACTTGATGTACATTTGAGTGGGTGTCTCATGATTGATTTCTAGTTTTATTCTGCTATGGTCTGAGAAGGTACATGGTCTGATTTTGATTTTTTTTTTTTTTAAATCTGTTGAGATGTTTTGTGGGCCTGAGATATGATCAGTCTTGGAGGATGCCTCATGTGTTGCTGAAAAATATATGTATTCTGTAGTTTGGGGGTAAAATATTCTGTAAATGTCTATTAGTTCCATTTTATTTAGAGTTTTGGTTTAAGTCCATTGTTTCTTTCTTTATTTTCTGCTTTGATGATTTGTTGAGTTCTGAAAATGGAGTGTTGAGTTCCCTGGCAATTATGATAGTGCTATTTATTTCTTTGTTTAGCTCTGGTAAAATTTTCTTTATGTGTCTGGGAGCTCCTATGTTGGATGCATATATACAGAGGGTACCAAAAAAAAGTGTATACATTTTAAGAAAGGAAAAAACTGTATTAAAATTGTAATACTCAACTCACATTTGACTTTTGCAATTATAAGAGGTGCTAAACAAAATTTGTATTCATCTTTTGTTATTTGTATATTGAGTACTACAATTTGAGTACAATTTTTTGCTTTCTTAAAATGCATATACATTTTATGGGACCCTCTGTATTTAGGATTGTCCTTTCTTTTTGTTGAATCACTCTCTTACCCTTATATATTGGCTTTCTTTGTATTTCTCTATCTTTGTTTGCTTAAAGCCAATTTTATCTGACTTGAGAATGGCTATACCTGATCTCTTTTGATTTCTATTTGCATGGAATTTAAATATCTGTTTTTCATCCTTTTGTACTGAGTCTCTATGTCCTTGTAGTTAGGTGTGTTTCCTGGAGACAGTAGATACTTGGGTTATGCTTTTTTGTACATTCAGAGAGCTGTGTCTTTGATGAGGAGAATTGAGTCCATTAGTGTTAATTAATAGCATTGATATGTGGGATATTTGTCTGTTCATCATTTTAGGTAGCCCCTGATAGTCCCTTATTGCTTTGTTTTACTTCTTGTTCTATTATTTTATAAGAATTGTAAGTTTGGGGGATTTTTTTTAGGTGAATTTACACCAGCAGGAATCTGGTAGAACATATGTGCTGATTTTTGTATAGTGCTACTTTGAGTAGCTCATGTACAGCAGGTGTGTTAATGGCAAATTTCCTCAGTGTTTGCTCATCTGAAAAAGACAGAATTTCTTCATCTATCATGAAACTAAATTTGCAGGATACAGAATTTCAGGTTGGAAGTCGTTTTGTTTAAGTTCATTGGAGATTGGGAGCCCAATCCCTCTGACTTGTAAGATTTTCCTATTCAGAGCTAGGAAACCCTGATTGAAATATTGGATCACAGCAAGCTTCTGCTGGCCCAGTGGTAGTGACAGGGACCCAGTATTGGGGTCTTGGGCACCATGCACACCTCTAAAGTCTTAGCAGTGAGGTTTCAGGCTTGGTAGGTGCCCAGGAGGTACAAGAGTAGATCCTCAGATTTGGGAACAGTGAGAGCTTCAGAACTCACTCCAGGGATTTTGGGGGCAGAGCCACACCTGTGGGGGCTGTTCTACCAGCATGGGGACTGCTGATTCTTAGTTGCATAGGCAAGGTTTAGTCTTAGTAGCCTATGGTTCATGTAGTCAGGCTGGAGCTGCTGGTTGGCCAAGTTTGTCCTCCCATACCTACGACCCACTGACAGTAACCACAGGCTTCCCAAGTGGTACCCGTAGCATCTGAGGATTCTCCTTCATTCAGTTCCCACATTGGGGAAAAGACATGCTTGGCCACCAGCCACAAGGCATCACACAAGTGTGCATCTCTTCCGTCCCTATCCCAGTAGGGGTGGTGCAAAGGCTATTTCTAAAGGTTAGGTCCTGAGTGAGCCTGCTTTCACGTACCAGAGAAATGAGGATATTGTCAACTGCAAAATCTTAGAATTAGGAAGGCCCAGCTTTCTGTTGCCCCTGTTCTCAGGTGCAGTGTCTCTGCATAGACTCTGAGCGGCTCCCTGATGAACTCAGTGGAAGAGGTAGACCCTTCATAGATTGAGCTGACTATATGTTCCTCTCCTAAAAAGCCAAGTTCCTTAGGGTTGCCTCCATTCTGCTATCTTTGCATCTTCCCAGCAGTGTGAAAAGTATTGGGGCCCCCAGTTTAATCTCTGAAATGATGAGCAATACATATGAGTAAGAATCTGCCCCACACTGTTTGACTGAGTTAATAGACGATGTAATAAACTATAAAATTTTCTCCTTGTAAGCTGTTGATGCTTGGAGAAAAGAGCCAGCTACTGAGATTTTTTTTGTGCCTGTGTTAAGATCTAGTCCCTCAAGTGGAGCACTTGAAGGCCATAGGCTTTGGGAAGGTTCCCGTAGCTCCCAGCAGGTGGCTTGATCTCCACTAGAGCAGAGGTGGGTAGAGGAGACAACAGGGCTTGATTAAGTCCAATGAGTCTGGAAGGCTTTGCAAAGTTTCAGCATGGCTTAGAGGTTGCTTTCCCTGCTGCTAGTGGGAACTATTGAGAGGAGGGTCAAGGCAGGGTCTCCAGACTGGGAAGGATGCTCATCAGGAAGGGGCCACTACTCCCTGACAGCCCTGCCACCTGAGCTCACCATGCTTGGTTGCTATGGTTCCATGGCTTGGGTTTTCCCTGCCAGAGCACCCCCACCATGCCAACCCTTGACTTTCCTGTGTGTGTGTGGATGGGTACTTTCCCAGATCTCATGTCTTGGATTCCCACAGAGTTCTATCATCAGTTCCACCCATGTGGGCTCCTGAGTCTCCCGTCTAGCTCCTAAACTTCCCCTTTGTGTCCCTAGCAATCCCCTGGCATCCTGGGGGCACAGAATCTGGCCTGCATGTCTGACCTGTTAGCGTGCATGTCTGAGAAATGCCAGTGGTTAGGCAGCTCGCAGATCAGGGATCCCAGGGTCCCTCCTGGGGAAAGAAGGGGGCCCACCTCTCTGTGGAAACTCAGACTGGAGGACAGACCTGCTGAGGAGAGGCAGCTGCTCACCAAATTCTCAGCTCAATCTGCTCTCCCAGAGGCCCTGGGTGGGAGAGGGGTGGAGAAGGGTAAGATTCGGATTGGAAGAAACCTGGCTCTCTGGGTCTCTTGAGTCACTCTCCTTAAAGGGCAACCACACAAGAAAGGTCCAACTCAGGGATCATGCAAGTTCTCTCCACGATTTCATGGTTGCCACAATGTTTGGGCTCATGGCAATGACACACCTTCCGAGTAACTTGGAAGCTTGCTGATCACCAGAGGAATGTGAGAGAGAGGAGGGGATTCTCCCTTATCCCTTTTACTGCTCTCTGAGCCTCTCTGGGTTTGAGACTCACCAATCTTTTTTCTTTTTTCCTCCATCTTCTCCCTTCTATGTTTGGCAGTTTTCTGCTCTGAGGTCCCCAGCAGGCTCCAGCACTTCCCACTGCGACCGACATCTGAGCTGCGTCTCCCCTTCCCACTGCCGCAGCTCTTCCTTCCCTCTGGCAGGGTCCAGCAAACAGATGTGTCCCGTCAGCCATTGAATCCCTCTTCCTAGTAATGGTGCTGGCTGTAGAGCTGATACGGAGCCTAACAAGGATTACCTGTGTTTTTCAACTCCTTTGGATGAAGCTTCTTTATATGACCAAAACAAGAGGCTGGACAATAAAAGGAGTGATTTCATTTTGTCACTATTAAAATGGATTTTGTTGGTAAGTGAGCACACAATTAAGCACAGACCTAAGTTTAGTGTTAATTTATTAGCATTAAATTTCACAAATGTTTATTGGACACTCACTACGTGCACGGCACTGGGCTGTTCTCTGGCTCTGTTACTGTAGCCCAGGGTGAACGCTGACCCATCACTGTCAGTGGCTGCACATCGCTCCCCTCTGGACTCCTGGTCGTCCTCTTCTCTTGTTCACTTAGTAAATTTCACCTTCCTTATTTCCAGTTTATCTCATCAATAAATCTGTAAGTATTTTGATCAAAGAAACTTGACATAGGTGGCAGTGAATGAATCAGATGTTTTGATTTCAAGAAGTCATTAATCTTGTTGAGAAAATAGAAAGGAAGCTGTGTATAATTAAATGCTAAGTTCAATAGGTGACAGACAAGTCTGGAAATAGGAGTGAGCAGCACGCATTCAGAACATCAGTGAAGGTTTCGTGAAGCCAGTGGAGTCTGAGCAGTAATTGAAGGATGGGTACAATTTGGACAGGAAGGAAGGAAGGGAAGGTGCTAGAGTCAACATAAGCAATTTTAAAGAGTTTAAAAGAGTAGACATCAGCATAGGATGCCGACGTAGCTTGGCTCCAGAGAATATTTGTCATGGGGAATAGTAATTTCTTTAATCTATTCATCAGTAAAGAAATTCATCTAGAGCAAATATCATGAGTAAGGTTGTGTGCAAGGTTCTTGAGATACTGGGATGGAGGTAATATTCCAGCAGAGGAAAAACTGATTAAACGGCTAATGAAAATTCAGTAAGTTTGGAGGAAAAAGATTTCTGTGAATACACAGGATTGAACAGATTTTAAGATCTGTTGGATCTAAAACATATACTGTCTGCTACTCTCTTTGTATGATTATGTGCAAAATTCTGGCAGTTTTTGGATACAGATTTAAATCTCTGAATACTTTCCAAGTTCATGTTCTTGCTTTTTTTTCATCTTTTATGTTTTTTCTAGAAATATTTGTCTAAGAGAGACAATCATAAAATGGTTTGACATCTCTAAAAGTTCAAGACATTGACAGATTTTACATGAAGTTTTCACTTTATCCAAAATTCCTTTTGGTAAAGGGGACAGTGTTTTTCAGAGTTTCCTTTCCTGTCCCTCAGTACCAGTTGCCAGAGGGGTCAGGGATGACAGAGAAAGGGCAGCTCACTGGACTTGAACAGAGGTCACTGACCACGTTTCTGTAAGTCATTTACTATTTCCAAATGTAGCCTCAGGATCTGTATTTATCACAACATAAGGATGACATAGCATTTGAGACAAGCATCTTTGATCTATAAAGGTTATGTGTATGTATATGAAAGGTTTTTTTTTTTTTTTTTTTTCTGAGACAGAGTCTCAAGCTATCACCCTGGATAGAGTGCTCTGGCATCACAGCTCACAGCAACCTCTAATTCCTGGGCTCAAGCGGGTCTCTTGCTTCCGCCTCCCAAGTAGCTGGGACTACAGGCACCCGCCACAACACCCGGCCATTTTTTGGTTGCAGCCATCATTGTTGTTTGGCAGCCCGGGCTGGATTCGAACCTGCCAGCTCCGGTGTACGTGGCTGGTGCCTTAGCCCAGTGAGCCACAGGCGCCGAGCCTAATATAATTTTTTTTTTTTTTTTTTTTTTTTTTTTGCAGTTTGGCGGGGGCTGGGTTCGAACCTGTCACCTTTGGTATATGGGGCCAGTGCCCTACTCACTGAGCCATAGGCACCGTCCATATATGAATGTTTAAATAGATGTTAGTTTTATTCAAATTCTCTGCTTTGATTTCTTTTTCTTCTTGTTTATATTGATACCAGCATTGTTTTTCTCCTCTCCTTCCCCTGTGACTTTTCTTTACCTGCTAACTTTTCTGTGAACTGTCTCAATGTAGGAGTTAAAGGCACTGTAAACCCTGTTCTGGTTGTTACCAGTCACGTCCTGGTAAAGGGTGGGAGTCCACCCAACTGCTGTCTGTATCCAATATTCCATAATCATGATGCAGTACATGATTTATACATCATATCAACTTCAGAGAATCAGGGGAAGGCAGAGACTGGGCCCGGCCACTGTTGCTGAAAGGTTGAGCCTAGCTGAGTCGGTATTGGGAGACTCTATTAGACAAAGACCATTATTAAATGCTTTCTGTTACAGAATATTTCATCAGATGGCAGAAAGGAATTATAAAATGAACTGAATTTTACTGAGTACAAAGTAGCATTAATTAACTAGATTACAGACAAAGTTATTTTTATATATTTCTATTTCTATACTGTTATTGGCTAAAAAGTAATCTCCAGTGAGAAAAGGATAGGAAGAGAATGTAAGGGCAATTAAACCATGGTTCTGATTTTTGCAGCCCCATCACTGCAAAGTAAAACGAAGTTATAGGGAAAAAGTAAAACTCACTTGGCTTATTTTCACCAACAGAAAGCTAGCATGTTTTCCCTTAGGGAGACTCAATATAATGTTCATTAGTTCAGAGAACTGACAATAGTTCAGGTTTGGGTTGCCGTCTTTAGGCAAAACACAAATAAACAAAAATGTGCACACTGAATTTGAATTTGGAATAAACAGTAAATACTCACACACAAACATACACACACTCAACCTACTTAGTATAATTATGCCTCATGCAGCATTTAGGACATCCGTTTTATTTTATTCCTTGTTTATCTGAAGTTAAGATTTGTCTGCCTGTCTCAAATTTTATCCATGAGTTCCAGTCCAAGATCTGGTGCTGGGTTCACTAGGTCTAGACACAGCACTGCACGGGCGCATTCAGGGTAGATCAAGTCCTTGGAGGGAGCCCCACATTAATGCATCCTCAGTATTGACGCATTTGGTTACCATGCTGATTTGTTTCTTGTAGGAGAAAAATAGCAGTATCAGGAATTCCAATACTTGTGTTTGCTGCAATCTATCAGTATTTCCGCTGCTTCCACCCCTGTTTTAGCCACTAATTTCTCACTTTGGCCTATTGAGATGGTCTCCTAAGTCTTTGTCTATATCTTTTATTTATTTGTGTACTCAGTCAATAAATGCCAAGTGCTTGCTAAGTGTCTGGCATCATGCTATGCTGTGAGGATAGAGTGATAAATGGAAGGAGAGCCCTTTTTCTTATGGATAGTATTTTAAGTTGGGGGAGATAGGTAAGTAAAATGTACAATATGGCTGTGGTAAAAAATAAAGTAACAATGAAATAGGGTGTGGTGCTGGAAGGTGTAAGTTTTAAATAGTGATCGATGAAGGCTTTCTTGAGAAGTGATATTTGATTTTTTAAATTATTTTAAGGCAAGCGTGAAACAAAGTTTATTGAAGCAGAGAAAGATTTACAGTGTAAGGATGTTTATAAAGCAAGATACGTTCGCCACAGGCAGCAAATGGGCCTCCATGGCCACAGCAAGTAGGCAAAGAAGCAGAGAGCCTGAGAAGTGGGATTTGAATAAAATGCTAACGGAAGGGAGGGAGGAAGCCATGTGGCTCTGTGGGAGCACATTCCAGGCGAGGGAATACTGGTGAAATTCTGCACCAAGGAGTTCTAGGAGTAGCATGGAGTCTTGCATGGAATAGCCCAAGCACGGGAAAGTAGAAGATGGTCTTTTGAAACATTGTAAGGAGCATAGACTTTGAGTGAAATTGGAAACCATTGTGGGTTTGAACAGATGTGTGATATGTGCATTATTCTGACTTTCTTATACTTTCTTGCTTATCTGTATTATGAAATGTGGACCATTCCTGCTATGGGAATATAATAATCCAAGTGAGATAAGTGGATGGCTGGAACCAAGTAGTAACGGTAGTGGTTATGAGAAGTGGTATATTTCTGACTAAATTTTGACAATCAAAGCAAACAATTTTCTGACAGTTCAGATTTAGTGAGCAGGAGAAAGAAAAAAATCTAGAATGACTTCAAGTGTTTTGGCTGAGCTACTGCAAGGAAAGAGCTGTCACTTAGTAAATGACGACTGTGACAGGAGGAAGACGTTTTGAGGGGAGTATCAGGACTTAGGCTTTAGCACATTAACTTTGTTTTTATTTGTTTGTTTGTTTATTTATTTATTTATTTGTGACAGAGTCTCACTATGCACTCAGTAGAGTGCTGTGGTGTCACAGCTCACAGCAACCTCAAACACTTGGGCTTAAGCAATTCTCTTGCCTCAGCCTCCCAAGTAGCTGGGACTACAGGCACTGCCAGAACACCGGGCTATTTATTTTGGTTGTAGTTGTGATTGTTGTTTGGCAGGCCTGGGCTGGGTTCAAACCCGCCAGCTCCAGTGTATGTGCCTGGCACCCTAGCCACTGAGCTGTAGGCACTGAGCCTAGACACATTAATTTTGAATTATGTATTGCTCTTTCAAGGGGAGTGGTTGATCCAGGAAAGCAAAAGAGGATTGGACTGGAGGTGTGAAATTTGGAGTCATCAGAGCATGGATGGTATGTAAGGCCCTTTGAATGAGATGAATAAAGGGAGGGAGTATAGATAACAAAGGCTCAGGGATTGGGGAATAGATCTGGTAGTATTCCAACATTAGGGGGAGTTTGAGACATAAGGGAGAACAGTGATACATTCAGGTAGGAAAGAAGCCAAAAAAATATCATGTCCTAGAAAACAAGTGAAGAAATATTTCATGATTAAAAGAGTGAAAAAATTTGACCAAATGCAGCTGCTAGACTTTTAAGAGAATACCTAAGAAGTGGCATGAGAATTATCAATCTGGATGTCATGGGTAGCCTTGACAAAACCAGTTTTAGGGGAGCAATGGGGTTACAAGGATGGCTAAAGTGTGCATAAGATAAAAGGAGAGGAGAGAAATTAAAGAAAGCAAGTATGAACAACTACAATGGGAAATTTTGCTGCAAAGGGGAGCAAAGAACTGGTTCAGTGGCTGCAGGAGAAAGTAGATCAAGAGATTGCTAGGAGGTCAAAAGATTATTCTTTTCCATAATATATGAACATTAGCACGCTTTGTTTTTTTTTCTTTTTTATGTGTAAGTTTTGAGCGTCTGCCTTACTGAAGCTCATTTGGGCTGACTCACACCCACTGCTCATGAGATAACAGTATCAGAGACAAAATCTTTGGGCTGGGCAGATCACCAATTTGTCAAATAGTAGGGAATTTCTTGGATTCCTACATAATTAATGGATTCTGTTAGAGCAGGTTTACATTTTAAATTATTTTTATAGAATAAATATGTTTTTAAATCAAAATTATCTTAGTTGGTTATTGAAACTGTTCTAAGGCTATAGTCTTGGTCTTAACTTAAAATCTGTGAGCTCAACACTGTTTCCCCGAGATCTGGGGTCATGTCACATTGGGTGTCCTCATGACTGGATTGTGATAAGCTGGAGATGTGCCTTTGCTGTCAGTTTCCAGAATAACATCCCAGCTCCGTCCTGGCCCGACTCCCAAGATCCCTAGTGGTCAGTCACTTCTGAACAAATACCAAGAGCATCACAGCTAAATTTAGAAGTGCTGCACAGGGAGAAAGCTGGAGCCGGGCCTGAGAGTGGGGATCATAATTGAGGGTAGGAGCTCACCTCTGCCAAGCCTTCAGTCCCCCTGAGAATATTAAGAGCCATGCTAAGGACTCAAAAGGTGGAAGGCGGCCCGTGAAGAGGACAACGAGAAAAGGCATAGAAGAAGATGGCCGGAAGAGGCCAAAACATAAACGTTAGCTTGTCTTTACTGCTCGGAAGATTAACTAACTGTATATCCCCTCTAAATTTAGACTCTCTACATTTGCAGGTTTTCTATAGAACTATACCTGGATTGGTCCTTCTCTTCCAAAGCTGGGAGGAACACCCTGGGTATCATTATCCTGCCTCATCCCTCCAAGTAGAATTACTTTCTCTGCCTAGGAGGACCCATGGTGATAGCATGGACATGCCGAGTGAGTGAGTCTGGGTGTGTACGTGGGCTTCAAGGACAGACTTGTACTTTAGTTACAGCATTGAAATTCTAACACACATCTCCACAGAAATACAACCTGACTTAAAGCCAGTAGGATAAAGACTAAGTGAATTTTCTCATATCCTTGTGATTCAACAATTTGAAGTGATACTTTATGAGTGAATAAAGCAAAATGGAAAAAAACGTAATAAGGGGAAGTAACAGGGTGCAAATTTTTCTCTCATTATATTTTTAAACTATGTGGAAGTTTTCCTTTAAAAATCTGAAAGAAATGCTCTAAAAAATTAGCAGCTAAATTAAGAATGGAATGTTTTCTGTACTGTTTGTATTAGTATAATAGATAAAAACAATGTACTATGAAAGGAAAATGTAACTAGGAAACAGGCTGAATGGGTTAAGCAAACTTTTTCTTAAAACTGACTTTATCACTGAAATTCTCTGTTATCTACGTTTGAGTAACAGACCTAACTAATACTACTCCTCAACTCCAATCAAAAATGACCCTTGCTTGGGTGCAGGGTTTATGGAGCTGGGCAGATGTCTGAGGCAGCTGACGAGACACAAAGTGTGGTAAGGAGATAACAGCACCAGCACACGCTGTTTAGAAACGTCTTGTCTCACTTTGCTCTGCCAGCAAGTTCAGGGAGTTAACAATCAAAACTGCCTCATGTATTTAAACTTTGTGCAGTGGGTCATATAAACATTCTTTGAGTTAAACGGTGTAATAGATCTAAAAATCTCTTACCCACTGTTTTTTCTCTCTGAGAGTTATCACGCTGTGATATAAATAGCCACAGTATTTTACAAGACAATGAACTTGGCTTTTTCTAAGGCCTGTAACTTTTGCTGATTAGTGGAAATCCAGAGAGCTGTAAAAGGGCTGCTTGACACGATGTGGGGGCTTTTAGAAGTGCATCCTTCGGATATGTTTATGTTTGGAAAACACAATTTTTTGAGCGTACTTACATAGTCACATAAAGGATAAAGCGTGCCAAAACCTATACCCGAGGGAACTGCTAATCCTGACAAATAGGCAAGCCAGAAAACTTGTAATATTTAATTTTCCTCTATTATTTCTCTTTTCCTACTCTTGGGGAGAAGGGTCAGTTGAGAGAAGCTGGAGATAGTCGCTTAGTAGTAAACAGTAGTAACTTCTTCATTCTTTCCCTAATGTAGCATGTCAATCTTGGAGGCATCTCTATCTGCTGTACTCTTACAAATATTAGTTATGACCTTCTGGAGAATTTCATAGCTCTGAGGCCCTTTTTTTTCTCTTTTCTATTTTTTTACTATAGAACATGTGATGTCATCAAGGCTCTAGTAACTCCACCCTGATGATGAAAACACACTAAGTTCATAGAGAGGCCCCCGTGCTCTTTCCTAGGGCAGTGACTTGGTTTAGAATCTGCCTTCTGTCTGTGTCGGCCACCCTTGCCCACCAGGTTTCTCTCAGAGGAGTCTTGGAAAATGAAGACATCAAACACTCTGTTAGGATCCACTGACATTCCTCTCTTTAGTCCCCACAGAGTAGCCCTGAAAAGCAAGCCTCTACTCATTTTGATTCTAACAAAGATTCAACAATGAGTGGCTGTGTGCAAAGCCTTTTCCCTGTCCCGTCTACAGGCATTATCCAGGGACACTCCATTCACTGGAGGATAAAGCACATGGCCTCGCTCCTCGTTTAGAAGATAGTGCACTCTGTCTTAAGGCCTCCTCTCATTTTCTTTTTGGCATTTTAATCCTTAGACTTAGAATTACCCAAGAATTAAACTACATTAGGAGAAAATGCTGATGTTTTTAAATCATGGGATGCTAACATAAAAGTGTCTTGCTTTGTTTTCTTGTTTGGGTTTTTTTTTACTCCAGATGCTAACGATGTTGGTGTTAAGCATCTTCAGCAGAGAGACTGTGAGTGGTCTGTATTTTGAATCCTGGGTGGCAACCATGCTCTTCCTGATATTTTCTCTGGTAGGCATTATCTAAATTTGTTTTGGGGGATGAGGAAAGCTTATTTTTGAAAGGAAAAAATTAGAATTTTTTTCCCAACAAACGATGATATGATATTTTCAAGAAAATCTCTTCTTGTATATTTAATTTTTTAAAAATTTGCTCAGTGAATGGTGAGTTTAGTGATAGAAATAAATGCACGCCTTATGGCAGTTTGTGAAGAGTATGGATTAGAGCGAGTAGGTTTTTGGGTCAATGTTGAAGCCATCATTAAATTTATGTTTTTAAAAAAGCTGACACATGCATAAAAAAACTTCAAATGTGTGCTCAGTGGCTGAATTTATAAGGTAAGTCATCCACAAGCTAATTTAGTAAATAAAACATAATTATCAACTGGACAAACTGGAGCTTGAACACAGAAATCCAGGATTTGGCCAAGACCCTATTACTGATTCAATTTTAACTCAACTTCTGTTGGAATATTTCCTGAACTCCTGATTGTTAATAAAATACACTCCTGGCTATATAAGGCAAATTATAGAGTCTACATGTTAGTGAACTGTGGGGATGTTTTCTCTATAGAGTCACTTTTATTTTAGATTTGATCTCTTCAACAAAGGAGGAATAACTATAGAAATTTAGTAAATTATGAAAATACAACCCATACATAACATGGAATTTCTATAAATGATATTTAGAATAAGGAATGAAAGTAGTTGATTTTAGTGTAGATTAGGCCTTTCCTTGGGGATATAGATTTTATCTTTAGTAGTTTTGTCTTTCATTTACATGGATGTTTGAAGGTTGACTCCAAGAATTGTCATAAGTCATCAATAAGTTTTGATTTCAAAATTAGTGACTATTTTTATAATACACAAATTTAATTTTTTTTTTTTTTTTTTTTTTTTTTTTTTTTTAGAGACAGAGTCTCATTTTGTTGCCCTTAGTAGAGTGCTGTGGCATCACAGCTCACAGCAACCTCCAACACCTGGGCTTAGGTGATTCTCTTGCCTCAGCCTCCCATGTAGCTGGGACTACAGGTGCCTGCCACAATGCCTGGGAATTTTTTATTGCAGTTTGGCCAGGCTGGTTTTGAACTCACCATCCTTGGTATATGGGCCAGCACCCTACTCACTGAGCCACAGGCACCGCCCCGCACCAACTTAATTCTTCCGCAAAGAAATTCTGAAAACTAGAAACAGGAGAAATGTTATTAGTTTGATATGCCTCAATTTTTACATGTGGAACTGAATCAATCCCTAAAGACGCATGCTTTTTTATTAAAAAAAAATTATGTATAGAGAAGAGTCCAATCCAAAATAGTCTTATTCAAAAAAACAAAAAAAGATTGACTCAAGTAACTATAAAGTACAAGGATGAAGCTTTTTAGGCGAGGCTGGAGCAGGACGTCACACCCTCGTTCTGGCTTTCAGTAGTTGGGTTCTGTCCTCAGGATCTTCTACTGTAGGAAAAAAGGCAGCCAGAGATGACAGTCACTGGCAGCTACAGATTCCTACAACTCCAAATTCGTACCTTCAGAGGACAATGATTTCCCTTAGCCCCGTATATCAGGACCTGAATATCAACGGCAGGAAGCCGCGCACATCATGTTTCCCAAGAGCATCAGGTTTTATGACGAATCAAGGTCAGGTCATAAGGACCTCTTCTCTGGCATAGAACTTAACACTGTAAGACATTCTAACGCTGTTTTGAACACCATAAGAAGACTGGAAACAATGTGTGGAGCAAACAAAGTATTTTCCATCCACTCACACTGTTAGTCTAAATCATTAATCTAAATGATAAATTACAGAGTGTTCACTTACCCAGTCCCTTCTGCTCTCGTCTTTGCTATAGGACACAAGACTCAGACGTGTGTTTAGTGTCTTCAACTGAACATGTCCCCAACTGGGATTCTCTGATTCTACTTCCCACAGCCTTCATTTGATCATGCCTACTGCGTTTCCCCCAGCTGTTTAGACAAAACAACAACCAAAGAAGGAAAAAAAACCCCTATGGTCACCCTGAAAGTGTTTCCTTCCTCACAGCTAATCTATCAGCAGAGTCCCTTGGCTTTACAGGTGCCTTAGTGCATTTGGGCTGCTATAATAAAATCCTTTAAATAGGTGGTTTATAAACAACAGAGATTCATTCCTCACAGCGCTGGAGACTGAGAGGCCCGTGATCAAGGCCTTGAACTCAGTGCCTGGTGCAGGCTTGCTTTCTGGCTCACAGACAGCGTCATCTTTCCATGTTCTCTCATCGTGGAAGAGGTGAAAGAGCTTCTTTGGGTCTGTTTTATAAGAGAACTGATTCTGTTCAGGAGGGCTTTGCTATAATCATTCAATCACTTCCCATGTACTAACACCATCGCATGGAGGGCTAAGAGTTCAATATATGAATTTTGAGGGGACACAGTTATTCCCAACATAGTAATGGGTGAACTGTATTCAGAATCCACTGATTTCTCACCCCTGGCTTCAGGATCACCCTAAACTAAATTACCATTGTCTTATGTTATCCAACGGCCTCGTCACTGGGCCCCCTGTTCCCGCTCATGGCCCCTTTCAATGTGTGTCCTCCACACACAGCCACAGTGTTCCTTTAAATCCGACTTCAGTCATACAGTCCTCTGCTCAGCATTATCCAGTGCCATTCCGTCACATTCAGCACAAAGCTAATTTTTTTTTTTCAAGCTGTCACCCTGGATAGAGTGCTATGGCATCACAGCTCACAGCAACCTCCAACTTCTGGGCTCAAGCGAGTCTCCTGCCTCCGCCTCCCAAGTAGCTGGGACTACAGGCGTCCGCCACAACACCCGGCCACTTTTGGTTGCAGCCGTCATTGTTGTTTGGCGGGCCTGGGCTGGATTCGAACCCGCCAGCTCAGGTGTGCATGGCTGGTGCCTTAGCCCGTTGAGCCACAGGCGCTGAGCCAAAGCTAATGTTTTTAAATGTCCTGACAAGGCCCTTTATGAATTCGCCCCAGTTCCCATGTTACCGGCATCCTCTGTCATCCCCACTCCCTGCTCCAGTCACTCAGACGTTCTTGTCCTTGAGCGTGCCAACTCTGCTCCTGATCCACGGCCTTTGCGTTGGTTGGAATCTCTGCCTGAGATGCTCCCCCCCATCTTTCCCCTCCTTCCCTTCCATCCAGTCTTCACCTCTGTATTGTCATCTTTCCTGGGCACCCTATCTAACATTGAATCCCATCAATTTCTCATCTCCTACCTGCCTATGTTTGCTCCTTAGCACCGATCAGTTACTTACCTACCTCGTCTCTTACAATTTGGCAGATATATAGAATAGTGGCTGCCCCACAGTAGGTGTTTGATCAATATCTGCAGGAAAAAATGGCTGAGCAAGTGGCTGAGAGAGAGGAGATGGTCAGCGTCATAAGGAGTCAGCCCACTAGGACAGTAAACTCAGCTCGCAGTGGGCCCCGTGGCCCAGGCCTCAGGCCACGTCAGGCAGTGATAGAATCCCTGCTGTCAGTATACAATGGTAGACAGACAGAGATGTGGCTAAAAAATTCTACCTTTTCTTTTCCTTTCTTCCATCATTGGTATTTCTCAGTGATATTTGATGGAAGCAACTTTCTGTTTTGATCAGCTTTTGTCTGCATTTGTTTACTGCAGTAAATAGGCACTCTTTCACGATTATTCTTGGTGATTTTTAAAAACAGAGAGGGCAATTTGAATAAATACGAGCAGAAGAAGTAAAGGTGGCATGATTTTTGCAGTTTATAAGGGATTAGGCTATAATATTGTTTGTAAGGCTGAGCTATCTACTGATAGTTTACTGATCTCTGCTAAGCAGGAAGTAGGGTTGTACTGTTGCAATAGCTGTTCTAATCTTTCAACTCTCAAGGGAACTTTCCAACATTATCTATTGATAATTTAAGCCAAAATTATGGACAATGAATTATCTTTCTTAATTTCCATTTATTTTTGTACTTTTTCCCTAGTAGATATTGTCCTCAGAGTTAATAGAGTACTGAGAATCTTGCCAACCCATGTAGTTACTATAATTTGTTACCGAGAACTGGCCATTTCCCTGTGTGGATTGGTTTGGAGATTGCACATGGCACCAGCCTTTCTAAGGATGGTGCACTATGAGTTTTGCAAGACCCTGTTGAAGACTAATTTCATTCATCTTCACAATTTGCCTTTTTGTATTCTTTTGTTCTTCTAGCCAGTGACAAGTCTGCTAGTCCTTGCCCCCAGCCCTGAACCCCCATGTTTTTAAGATTATCCCTTGTTCTTTGTTTTCTACGATGTACCTCGTGTGATTTCCATATATTTATCCTAGTCAGGTTTGTAGAGATTCTTGACTCCAAAATCTGATATCTTTGATAGTTTTGGAAAATGTTCAACCTGTGTCTGCTCAGATGTGATTGCTGCCTGTTGTCTCTCTCTTCCCCTTCCTGGACTCCAGTGATATTTCTTATTAAAATATCCTATTCACACCTGCATGTCTTTTGCATATTTTCCATTGTTTTTTCTCACTAATTCCAGTATTTTCCACTGACCTAATAAATAGTTCACTAATCCTCTTTAAGCCATCTATTGGGTTTTAATTTCTGTAACTGCATTTTTGGTTCTTGAGCTTTTATTTCTCTGTTGTTTATTTTCTGAAGTATATTAATCAGAGTCCATATCTGATAACTTTAGGAACAAGGTCATTTACATTTCTATACTATACATTTGTTGATGGATTTACATTTCTTGATTTACATTTCTATACTATACATTTGTTGATTATACATTTTTTCTTTGAGTTCTGTTTCTTCAAATGCTCAGTAGTTTTTAATGAAATAATTACCATTTTGTATGGAAAATGTAGAGGTTCTCTCTGAATGGTACTATCTTCCTCTAGAGCTGTGTTTTTCAACCTTTTTTTATTTTCATGGCACACTTAAACCTATAGTTACACTTCCATGGCACACTTGAATTATGTTGATCAAAAAAAAAAAGAAAGAGTAAAGAAATAATATGCTTATTGTGTTTTGATCTTCTTTTGAAAATAACTTAATTTGGGTGGCGCTTGTAGCTCAAGCGGCTAAGGCACCAGCCACATACACCAGAGCTGGTGGGTTCCAATCCGGCCCGGGCCTGCCAAACAATGACAACTACAACCAAAAAATAGCTGTGCATTGCCGTGGGACCTGTAGTCCCAGCTACTTGGGAGGTTGAGGCAAAAGAACGGCTTAAGCCTAGGAGTTTGAGGTTGCTGTGAGCTGTGATGCCAAGGCACTCTACACAGTGTGACAGTTGAGGCTTTGTCTCAAAAAAAAAAAAAAAAAGAAATGAAAAGAAAAAAATTTAATTGATTCTCTTTAAAAATGTTCATAGCACACCTAAGATTTTCTCGTGGCACACCAGTTGAAAATCACGGCTCTGGAGAGTTTGCTCACCTTCATCTACTGAGACTCTCTGAGGCTCTGGTTCTGTTCAATATGGTGTGGGCCTCCAAGAATCCCAACAGGGAACCTGGAGGCTTCACTATCCTACGTTTCAGAGACTTTCTGTTTAACTTTGTAGTCTTTTTCCCTTGAACAGTTTAAGAATTTGACTTCTGAATTGGAATCCAGTAGTGTTGAATTCTCTTCCTTGTCATTTCCATTTCTCCAAAATCTTGGACCACAAGTCCTAGATGTTTGGAAGTCCTTCACTCCAGTTTTCACCTGCCCTCCTTCAAGATTACCAGGCATTCTCTTGGCTTCCCGGCCTCCTAGAGCCTTCTAGGTTCTTTCCTCCTGTATTTCAGCTCACGGCTCTGCCTAGCCTGCCCACCAGCATTTTCACATCGCACGTGCTGGTTGCCTCAGGAGTTTTCTAATGCCTTCCCATCCCCCCCTTAATAAAACTGTTTCCCCTAGTTACTCTTAGCAAAAGCAATACTCCATTATGTTTATAATGGAATTCTGGATTTACGTTTCTATACTAAATTTTTATTTCTAAAATTGTATTGTTTTGGTAACTGCAGTGTTTCCTGTCTGTGTGTCTGGAGAAGCTCAATGCTGTAGCAACAAATGGAAGCAAGGTGTGTGTAAACTTCAGTTTTCTAGTAGCCATTTTTAACAAGTAAAAGGGAAATAAATTTTATAATATATTTTCTTTAACTCCACCCATCTCAAATATTGTCATTCAACATGCTGTCAATATGAAAATTAACCATGCATTTTACATTTGTTCTTTCAGATGAAATCTGTAGAATTCGGTGTGCAATTTATCCTTAGCGATGATCTCAGTTTGGACTACCCATCTTTTAAACCCTCAGTAGTCACATGTGGCTAAGTGGCTACTTCATCTGAACATGCAGATCTAGATAGCCACGGAGTAGATTTAATCAAAATTGGAGGAAAAAAAGCAGTTAAATTATGCAGAGGGTGCCAAAAACTGTATACACATTTTGAGAAAGGAAAAAACTATATTAAAATTGCAATGCTCATTATATACTAATAATGCTTATTACCTTGTATATATGTATCTTATATCTCTTATCAAATGTGATTTGAGTATTACAATTTTAATGCAGTTTTTTTCTTTCTTAAAATGTGTATACATTTTTTGGCACCCTCTGTGACTTGAAAAAAAGTTGCCATTTCTGTGAACTAACTTTTCTTTTCTGGGGGTATATATTTCTGTGAACTAACTTTTTGTGTTTCATTTTCTCTGACTCTTTTAAGAATCTTGAGAAGAAAGGGAAGTATAATTTATTGAAAACCTTGACTTATTTAGAATAAAAAATGACATAAATAGGTTAATTAAGAAGCACAAATAAAAATCTTCTGTTATCGGGCAGCACCTGTGGCTCAGTGGATAGGGCGCCGGCCCCAAATACCAAGGGTGGTGGGTTTGAATCTGGCCCCAGCCAACCTGCAACAAAAAAATAGTCAGGCGTTGTGGCGGGCGCCTGTAGTCCCAGCTACATGGGAGGCTGAGGCAAGAGAATCGCCTAAACCCAAGAGCTGGAGGTTGCTGTGGGCTGTGATGCCACGGCATTCTACTGAGGGTGATAAAGTGAGACTCTTTCTCTAAAAGAAAAAAAAAATCTTCTGTTGTCAACCATTTCAGATTTTTTTCCCCAGAAAAGCACATGGCCGCCCTTACTTTTAATGACTCCATATCTGCTTTACTTTCTTGTGAGTATTTGCACAGGCAGGCTGTGTGTAGGAGGAATTGGTAGCACGGAGCTATCTACTCTGTGAGATGAAATCGTACCTCTGGGCCTGAAATACCTTCCTAACTCATTCAGTCAGCTCTGCCACCATATCTGTGACAGATGGTGAAGCCCTTCATTACACAATTAGAGAAAGAAAGAAAAAAAAGTAAATTTTCAAGATTAGACAGCACGGAGAGAAGTGACATGGTGACTTGAATTCTGAGGCAGGACGGAGCCTCCCGATGTTTGCTCCTTACAGAGGCGATGGTGATACAGGCCATCAGGGAGGGGGTTAACCACCGAGGAGGGAAGACAGCTTGTCCAACAGTACTTGCCAACATTTACTGGACACCTGGGATGACCCAGACCTGTTTTAAAGATTTAACATGGATTAAGTCTTAGAGCTTCGTAACAATCTCGAATGCAGGTGTTATCATTATTCTCAATTACGTGCTGCAGATGAGGAAATATAGGCACAGAAAGGGCATCTGTTTAACGTTCCACAGCAGATAAATAATGAAACTGGGAATTTAACTGAGATGAATTCACCCCAAACCCAGAAATCCAAACTGCTTCTCTCTACTGTCTCTGGCGTATCACGTACAGTTTAGCCTAAAACCAGCTTTTAATATTCTTTTTTTTTTTTTCTTTTTGATTCAGAGCCTCAAGCTGTCACCCTGGATAGAGTGCCGTGGCATCACATCTCACAGCAACCTCCAATTCCTGGGCTCAAGCGAGTGTCTTGCCTCCACCTCCCAAGTAGCTGGGACTGCAGGCGCCCGCCATAATGCCCGGCCATTTTTTGGTTGCAGCCATCATTGTTATTTGGCGGGCCCGGGCTGGATTCGAACCTGCAAGCTCAGGTGTACATGGCTGGCGCCTTAGCCAGCTGAGCCACAGGCGCCAAGCCAGCTTTTAATATTCTATGTAATTCATTGAATAAAGATGTCAGAATGAATTTAGATCACCTATGAATACATAATGGTATTTTATATTTATTTTATCTTTGTAATTTTAAAGACTATTTTAACTTTGCAGGCAGATTAAAAAAAAAAAAGACAAAAAGTGTCCATTCCCCGGGTTTTGAATGGATAACTGCAAAGTTTCTCCTGTAATTCAGAGCTCTTGGGTGGACATGTCAACATGAAGAATGTGGGGTTACTATTCCTTTGCCTGTTACGCCCAGCAGGGTATCCGGTAGTGAATGATTCTACTTTCATAACCCAAGACACCTGGATATCCGAAAGATTCAATTTTAGCCGCAATTTCATTAAAAGTTATCTGCCGTAAAGATAACCTTAGACTGGACAGGACAGTCTTATAACTAAAGTGCTGAATCCATTTTTCCTAAATTTGTTCACTTGCCTTGGTTTTGTACTTCATTTTGCAGTATCCTAAGTCGCTTCCGCGGCAGTAATGAGCCCTTTCAACAACCCTATCACTTCAATTTTCCACACTGAGCTACGTCCTGTACCTTCCAGAAGTCTCCTGTCCCTAGGTCCCCTGCACGCAGTCGCTTTCTGATGAAGATCCTTCTCCAGCTCTGATTCGCATGTGGATTTTCGTGCCTGTGGAAGGTGCCAGACGGGCAGATGAAAGTAATCTGTGTCTCAGGAGTGAGGAGACAGACAGCCCGGCTGCTGCTGGCAGAGAAGGAGAGGTGCGCCGCGCGAAGCTGCCTTGCCAGGAGTATCCTGCTGAATGCCAACTGCAATGGTGTGTCTGCTAGTTTGAAGCTCCAGAACTAATACAGAGGGAAGCAACTAATGAAGAGCCTCCTCGGTTCCCATCTAACTGTCTTTACATCCTCCTCTTTAGCCAAAGCGACCGATTTTAGAAATCCAGGGCCAAATCCACTGGGAGTCTGGCTGCTGATGTTACACTCCAGTCTCTTGGAAAAATAGCTACATCCTGACAGCGTAGTGTCAATTCTGAGTGCTTACTCTTAAGGAGACGGAAAATGAAACCACACTATTTATCATCAGAGATTATTTTGCCTCTTTTGTAAACTAGAAGAAGTGATTATATATAAGATTTGAGGTCCGTTTGCTTGTTAACACAATGAAAATAAGGAACTTGTACTGTGAGTTGCAGGTTTGCTGTAGCAAAGTCGCAGTTAAGTCGCAGTTGGGAAAGAGTTTAGTACAGGGAACCGTAACGCAATGCAATCCCAAAAGTGAAGAACTTGAAACTTGTAAACATGAAGTAGTAAAATGAAATTTGAAAGGATGATCTCAGGAAGGTTAACAGTCCCTTTGGCAAATAGTCCCATAAAATATATTCTGTGACCCTGGCAATTCCGCCTTCAAGAATCTATTCTTGATAGAACTAAACATGTACGGGGCACACAAGTATAGGTGAGCAAAGGTTTTCACTGTAGCACTACTTACAAGTGGGGATAAAAGAAAACATTCTCAATGTTCTTTAATAGTGAAATAATGAACAAGTTGTTACATATAGTATTTTTTCAGCCTTTTTATTGATAACTGATGATTTATAGGCATGTACAACTTGTTAATCTGGAAGAGCAAGTTTCAGGTTCAAATACATAATCCTGTTTAATCACAGTTATTACCATAAAAACTTTTCACCCATAATCTCTTTATGTGTGCAAACATGTCCTTGTATGAACTTGGAGAAAGGCATGGAAAGATTCAATCCAATGTACAGAAAATGTGCAGGCAGGGAAGGAAATGTAGAGGACTTAGGGAACATTATTAAAAACAAATAAACAAACTAAAAGCTACTTGGACTCATTTCCTTGAGGGAGTCATCTACATGCAGAATGGTAGAATTATCTCCTCCATTGCTTGACACAGTCTCTTAATTTTCTACTATCAGAATCATTTTGTAGATTTGGTGAATCTAGACATGCAAATTTACCTTTAAATGATGTCATTAAGAGCAATCTATTTTCATCACATTGATTTGTCATGTAAGGTGAATGCACCTGGAAATATCTTTGCCACGAAGTGTTTCCAGGAGGAAAGTCTCACAAGAACAGAGAGTTGAAGCAGAGTCAGGCCTCTCCCACCCAAGCAACAACATTCAGAATATGGGGACTACTCTCAGAATAGGAGGACTACTCGATCTGGGGAATTATTTAGAAGAAAAATTTTCCCAGCACGTGTTCATCTCTTCGGGCTGGTTTGTATCACATGTCATCCTATCTAATATGGTCAAGTGGGAGGTGGGATGGAATAGCCCTGACTGATTTAGGCTAATCAACATTGTATCCCTGGAGCTGGAGAGAAAACGTTGAAACAGAGAGCTGCCTAACATCTGAACAAAATAGAGTGCTCATAGTAAGAAACAATGGTTACAAAGTATGCAGCCAACACTATCCACAAAACGTTCATTTTATGTCCTCGCCAAGGCTGGTTTGCCTGAGTGACTGTCTTCCTACTTGATTGAAAGCCTGGTGGCACAGTTGCTGAATTTGTTCTTCATTGTTTATACATTGCTTGCATTTAGCACTTGAAAAATACAATGCAAATGAACCTTAGTTTATAAAATCCTCACCAATTTTGCTATACTTTATTATTCTCTAACCCATTGTGAAAAAAGCTCTCCTTGGCAGCTTTCTCCCCAGCGTATACTGGGGTAAATGCAGAGGGGTAAACATGACCTGGTTTCAGTCTTTCTTCGTGAGTTTATGCCACAGCCAGATGATTGATTCATTAGTCAGTTGAACACAGAGGGAAAGTTGGCCTTTAATTTTTTTAACCATAGAAATTGATGCTATAAAAAAGGTTGCAAGTCATATAATTAACTTTCTAGTATTCCATTAAAAAGTAATGATATCACACATAATAAAATAGTGTCTTTTGTAAAATGTAGCACGGCATTTTTATACAACACACAATTCCTGATTTTGAAATTAATGTTGCCAACATTTGTTCCAAACGACTTGAGTGATAGACTCATAAATAACAAGTCTGTTTTTTTTTTTTTGCTTCTCTTTTCTTACAGCAATTCATGGGTCTACTTTAATCACCTTTGTCTTGTATTTTCCCTCTAATTTCCCTCCTTTTTAAAAAAGACTAAAGGAAAAAGACTTCACTAACAAATACTCTTTTGTCAAGGTTATACCTAAGCATTTAAATAACTGACCATACTTATTTTTGTAATTTTTCAGGACAACGTATCTTCCAGGGAGGTTTTTTAGATTAGTTCTGACTTCTAATTTAAAAATTTCAGACAGCTAATGAGTTTTAATAACAAAACAAATACTGGATTAAGCTTTAGATGAACGGATTTCAGAGAAATCAAATACTTATCTGTGTAGCCTTATAACATATTTGTTTTTGATATAAATTTTAAATCAATATTTATTGCATTTAAATTATGATAATCTTTATTTTGAAAGCCAAGTAATGAAAAATAAAAATAGCTGAGAAAAGTACATTGTACTTGAATAAAGTGTGGTGAGTAGATAACTGTTTTAAACATCTTTCAGTAAATGAAAAGTGAAAATCATAACTTTCCATGTAGATTGGATAATGGCATACATTCTATAAGATTATCACTTTTGACTTTTCTTGACTTAACCTTTTTTTTGAGACAGAGTCTCACTATGTCGCCCTTGGTAGAGTGCTGTGGCATCACAGCTCACAACAACCTCAAACTTTCGGGCTCAAGCAATTCTCTTGCCTCAGCCTCCCAAGCAGCTAGGACCATAGGCACCCACCACAATGCCCAACTATTTTTTGTTGCAGTTGTTATTGTTGTTTAGCAGGCCTAGGCTGGGTTCGAACCCGCCAGCCTGGGTGTGTGTGACCAGCGCCCTACCCACCGAGCTATGGGCTCCGCCTTGACTTAATCTTTTATTTATTTATAAATTATTTTATTTTGTTTTATGTCACATATACTTTAAGTTTCTTTAAATCTGTTTTGGACCAAGGCTTAGGGAAGAAAGAGAGACAGAAAGAACAGAAGGGAAGGGAAGCCTGGAAAGGGGAAAAAAGGAGGGAGAACTCAAGAATTCTGTTTTGTGTTCCTAATAACATGAATGTAGTTCTTTGCAACCAAGAGGAGAGTAGAAATAAAACTGATTTCTCCTTCACTTTAGAGTAAGCACTTGGGATGGCTTGGCACCCCTAACTCAGTGAGTAAGGCGCCAGCCACATACACAGAAGCTGGCGGGTTTGAGCCCAGCCCAGGCCTGTTAAACAACAGTGACAACTGCACCCCAAAAACAGCTGGCACTG
Organism: Perodicticus potto; assembly: GCA_963574655.1. Taxonomy (NCBI): domain Eukaryota; kingdom Metazoa; phylum Chordata; class Mammalia; order Primates; family Lorisidae; genus Perodicticus; species Perodicticus potto. The sequence continues at coordinate 25,099 of CAUYRH010171210.1, read as the reverse complement.
TGGCCGGTGCCTGTAGTCCCAGCTACTCAGGAGGCTGCGGCAAGAGAATCGCTTCAGCCAAGTGCTGTGAGCTGTGATGCCACCCTGCTCTACCGAGGGCAACATAAAGAGACTTTGCCTCAAAAAGATAAAATAAAATAAAATAAAATAGAATAAGCACGTGGGTTCCCCTCTTCCCCCCCCCATAAAAACTTATGGAATATCTGTCAATTTATTGAATTACACTTAGATTAACTTTCAGGAAAACTTTGGGATTGGATAAAAATAATATTAATTTCAAATCAAAACAAAAATTTGAAGTTTTTAGCATTGACAGATTTTTATCATGGATTTTTAATAGGTAGTTAGAGGATTTATTTAACTATAAGTCTAGGCAAGCTAAGTTTAAAAATTGAAATTGGATGATACTGAGATTAAAATTGTGCAATTAAAAAATATCTGGATTATTTTTCGTCCCAAATTTTACCATCTCCTATTCTCCATGGTATGGTTATAAAGGAAACTGAGTGAAGAAGTTTGTTGTTGAAATCCATTACCATGCTGGAAAATACATATCATTGTGTATCGTTAAAATATGTGACCTCTTAGCCAGATATAACAAAACAGCAACTTCATCACTGATAATTGTTAGCATGAACTTTACTGATAGCTAAACTTGAAAAAAGACAAGCGGTTCTGTTTGTGTGGGATCAGAAATGTATTTTAAGTAGTTATTATTGTTTTCCCAGGATTGGAAAACCTGGGCTCCAGAACTATGAAAGAAAAAAGTCAGCTTCAATGTTCAATGCTCAAGCATTCATGAGAGAGATTCAGCCATTCGAGAAATCTGGGTTCCAAACAGAAGAAAATGAGAAACACAGGCTCTCGGACCGCTCCCTCCTTACACCTTCTCATGTTGCAAATACAATATTTCCTTTATCAGAAGATCCATTTTCAAGTCAGAGCTGCTGCTAAATGGCCAAACTGGAGGGGGAAAAAAAAAAAGGTGAAACAGTAAAAAGAAATGCTTTGTAAATCACTCTTCAAAAGCTGTCCTGGGAGGAACGTGATATACCTTCGCATCTTGTGTGTTTAGCAAATAATTTCAGCTGTGCATTCTAAATGTAGCTCGCCCTCCTTTACCTAATTACCGAAATATGTGCTGCAGTTTGCAGAACTCCGCCGCTGTCATAACTTTTCTTGAAGTTCAGCCAACCAATGATAATAAAGCTGTCACGAGATTAAAGGGGGCTGCAAGTCATTGCTTCTGACATTTATATGTCACATGGGAAATGCAAACAAGTATGTGGAGTTATTAGTAATATTATGGGCTTTGAATCCTTAAAATAGAGTGCTTCAGACGCCTGCCTCAGAGAGGAGGGCCAGAGGGAGGGCACTCCTTTTGTTTAGACCGGGAAACCAAGCCTGAGAAAGCAGGGGCAGTTCATGCCATGTCCTCCGTGAAGCCTCAGGAGGAAGAGTTGGCCTCAGACGCTCATGCCCTAGATTGACCTACAATCTAGGTTGTAGACCAAAGACAATTGTAAAACTTTGCGTGCAACCCTGGGGCACGTCCTTGGGCCCCTCTGGCCTGGCCTCCTGTCTCTGATTCCTGCAGCAGGTCTGGTCCTGGAGCTCAAGGCGGAGGAGGGGAGCAGAAAAGTTCTCCTCTGAGGTTTCAGTGCGAAGCTGAAGTTTCTGTGTTTTATATTTAGTGGAGAATACTGAATTAGGAAAAAGATTTAGCGGAAAAAATATGTGAGAAAACTCATGCTGTATCTCTGTTTTTTGCTTGTTTTTTATGTTATTCGCGTCTGTTTGCTGTCTTCTCCTGGAGGCTTAGGTGTATTAAAGAAAGAATTTTTGGTCTGGAATTTTGTCTTTTTCCCCAGTTATACAAACAGGTGGTTCCCGTTATTATCATCGATGCCCAAAGTTCTAGGCTGGTTTTGAAGCTTTACTCCATCAAACATAAAAATACTTTAAGTTTTTAAATTGCTATTTTTCTGCTGATTTTCAACTACAAATTTGTCCTTCAGAGATTACTCAGTGAAAGAAGAAAGTATTGGCTATTTATAGTTTACATGCTAATAATTTGAAACCGTGGGTTTTTTTTTTTTTTTTTTTTTTTTTTTGAGGGAAAGTCCTGACTCTACCATAATACTGCACAGAAGCCTTTCAGAATTGTTCTCTTTCCTACTCTTGGAAACTGCGGTTTGAGTGTGATTAGTGCAAGAATGATAAATTGTACAGGACAAGGTGCTAGAGGTATTTAGGAGGAAATAGGATATGGGAAAAAGGGGCTGGGAGCTGAAGTGCTTGGCCTGGTTCCAGCTGTGCTAATGACTGTAATTATCACTGAATGAGCACCCACTGTACGCCAGGCACTGGGTTAGGTGCTTCCACAAAGGGAAGGCATTTAATTAAGACTTAAATTTTTATCTGCCATGATCTTATTTAAGAAAGCAGTTATTATATTTTTTTTCTTCAAATGATTATTGCTTAGAGTGAGTTTTATTTTAAATTTAAGTTCAGGAGTAACCATTTCCATTTACGGGATTAAAACAAATCTGAGTAATTGCTCATAATGTCTGTTTTATAAGTACCAATTCTGAAGATGATTTAACTAAATAGACTTGAGTCTACCAGTGATCAAGGAGAAAATTGTTTGTTTACAAAAGCCCAAGAACTGCGTTCTTAGTTATTAAATTATTTCTAGTCAACTAAATGTCGTATTGTGTTGTCGATATAAATTATGTGTCTGAGTCTAGAAGAATCGGTGTACCAAAAATGAATAAATCAGACTAACAAAAACATAATATTTGCAGTATATGGGACATGTCACTTAGGATAACTATGTTATTATCACAGGTTTAGTATTGAAGATTAAAATTTACCAGTAGTCTAATAAAATTTGGGGAGATAGGGATGTTATATGTAAAATAACTACTGAGCTCGCTCTTACTAATGATGAGCTGTTAAACGGCCTCCTGCAAGCACATCTTTCCCTACCAAAATTTATCTCTCATTGTATGAAATGCTTTCTTGTTCACACTTTGTAAACCTTATTTGCCTTTTAAATTCTACCACAATTTTTAAATTGTGATATTAAATTTGCAGTAATGTTACATAAAGAAACTACTGTCAATGGAAAGTTTCAGAGAAATTGAATTGTAACTTTGCGTTCAAATTGTTTTTTTTATTAAGTAGGGAGAAGATTTTTCAGCAAGGTATAAAAAGTGACTAAAAATTACCAAATAATAATTTTTAGAAGTATAATTTTTGGTGTGTCAATTCAGGTAAATTAATAGGGTTCTAAGAAACATTGATGCGTAAGACTTTAAACTTACAGAACCAAAGCTTTCTAAACATTCTGTCCGGCAGCCCTGACTTTCCCTGACATGCTGGATGTGCATTTTCACATGACCTTTGCAGGGTTAGGACTAAGACTAGGAAGTTTTACCAATAAGGGAAAAGAAAAGAGTCAGGCAGAGAAGCGAAGCAGAAGTGTAAATAGTGAATGTGGTTTGGAATGAAGATATTTGAATCTGAATAGTGAGCTAATGATTCAATTAGTTTTTCACTTTGTTAAACTACATTAATCCTTCTTTATCAGGTCCCCATATTGAAGCCCTTTGAAAAGAAAAATGCAAAGGATCTTAAGAAGAAAAATTCTAAGAGCTAGAGCCTTTTAAAATCATTAATGCTTCCCAAATCCATGCTGTGGGTGCCGGGTAGATATTGTTTTAGGCATCTTAAGACTTGAATAGGAATAGTCCCAATGGCCATACAGACCTTACCAAGTGGTTCCTATGGACGTAGTCTTAAGGAAATGTGTACTCTATTTTTAAACCCTGGAAAGAGAGTTATTTTAAGCTAAAAAACTAGGGGAGAGGGAATTTGAAAATAGCTGACTACATATGCAATCAGAATATTTCAACATAAATTGGAAAGGTAAAACAGAGTATTGAAAAATTCTCTTTATTTACGTTCTGTTCTGCTTTTAAATCTTCAGAATCTTTTTAAAATTTATAATATAAATCGGAGATTTAAAACTTCAAACTTAGATTATCATTGTCATTTTTGTTATCCTCAAAATCATTATCAAAGGCATTTTATTAAACGTGTAGGCATACCTGATCTTAGTCTAGCACATTAAATGGGAAATCCTGGTCTTGAATATTTACAATTAAACAGATGTTAAATTGATTTACTAAATATATTAAAGGTAAAAGAGAAATGGAAGGCTCGGCCCCTGTAGCTCAGCAGCTAGGGCACCAGCCACACACACCAGAGCTAGCCAGTTCGAACCCAGCCCAGGCCTGCCAAACAACAATGACAACTGCACCCTGAAAACAGCCAGGTGTTGTGGTGGGCGCCTGTAGTGCCAGCCACTTGGGAGGCTGAGGCAAGAGAATCCCTTAAGCCTCAGAGTTCAAGGTTGCTGTGATGCCATGGCACTCTACCAAGAGTGACATATTGAGACTCTATCTCAAAAAAAAAAAAGAAAGAAAGAAAGAAAGAAAGAAAGAAAGAAAGAAAGAAAGAAAGAAAGAAAGAAAGAGAAATGGAAAATAACTAAATAAAATTATCCACAAGATAGTGAAAACACAACCAAGGAAGCCTAGTGAAATGAGATTAAGTTACCAGGAGGAATTAATTAAGATTATGTGTTTTAAAAAAGGAATGAGTTTTATTTCAAATACAAATCAAAACTCAAACTCTGTTAACAAATATATTGTAACGATATGTTGAATTCTTCTTTAGCTTGATTACTTTTAAATTAGACTATAATTGACACTACATGTGTAGATGTGCATGATAGACAAACATTTTTTAGTTTGTTAAACATTTTTCAGTGAAATATTATTGTCATTTATACATATATATATTTTTTGCTTGTATGAAAGGTCTTCATTGGCGGGGGATGCTGCAGAGCAGCACTAAGGAGGACAGAAGAGAGAGAGAGGAGAGATGGGGAGAGAGGAGAAAGAGAGGAGAGAGAGGGAAGGGGGGAGAGAGACAGGAGAGAGAAAGAGTTGGCATTTACATATTAAGTGATTATTTCTGTTAACTGGACTACAGTTGTTAATTCTTGTAAAGTTGGACAGTTATTGCTTTTGATAATTGTGGAGCTAGCAAAGGAATTTAGTGGTTAGATGCAAAGAAAAAGAAAAGAAGGAGGAGGGAGAGGAGGAGAAGCAGGGGGAGAGGAGGGTGAGAGTTTGAGGAAGAGGACATGAAGGAAGAGAAAGAGGAGGAAGGGAAAGGCAGCCACAGTGGAAGAACAAGAAAAGAGCAATCTCCTACTTGTTAAAGGAGTTTAGTATCTTTTAAAAATCTATTAGATAGAATATCAGAGAATTTTTTGAGTAGAGTGGCCTTCACAGTGCTTTTTATTATACAGAATACATCTCACATACAATATCTGATCTGTGTTTGCAAGTATTTTATATTCCATCAAGGTACTAAGATATTAAATGCATGTTTTATAGGTGTAAAGGTAGAGTCAGGGAGGAAGACCGGACATGTAAATGAGAAAATTGAAAGAAAGAAGAAATAATTTAGGTGAAATTGGGTGCACATTTGAATCACAATTGATACAAATGAAGGAAATGGCGCCTGTGATTTTGTATAACTGGTGGACAAGGTCAAGAGCATGAACTCGAATGTCTGACTGCTTGGCTGAGATTGAGCAAATTATTTAAATTCTCTGTAATTCAGTTTCCTCATTTGTAATGTGAAAATAATTATAGTTCTACCTCTTTGATTTGTTCTGAAGATAAAAGGAAATTATGAGGATACCAAGTACTCCCTAAATGTTGGCTGTTATTGTAAGGTGGACGGTTAGTTAGATGTGAGCAGGGTGGATGGTGCATGTGGTCAGGCTGCTTTGTGCTGGGTGGACGGTTAGTTAGATGTGAGCAGGGTGGATGGTGCATGTGGTCAGGCTGCTTTGTGCTGGGTGGACGGTTAGTTGGATGTGAGCAGGGTGGATGGTGCATGTGGTCAGGCTGCTTTGTGCTGGCTTGGCTCAGCAGTGCTGACCTGGGCTATGGTGGGAATAGGGCCAATCTCTAATCAAGATCTTGCAGGTGGGTTATCTTGGGGAGCTGGTTGTTTTGGGGAAACTGATTACTATCCATGGGGCTTTCTGATGTGGGTAGATTTGAATTGTTACAGGAACAGAGTTGATCAAGACCATGGGAAAGGTGTGTAGAAATCCAGCACTGTGCTTTCCTCAGGGCCCATAGTTGCTGGGATGGGGCCCGGTTTGCTCTCCAGACCATTAAAATAAACTTTTTCTTTCTTGCTAAAACTTTACTCACTCTTGTGCTCTTCAGGGCAATGACCTTGGACTATCACTAAACTGCCGTGATATTATTATCTAGGTTTTCTTGGATTGAGTATATTATAGGAATTTCTCATTTTAAGGTTGAAAATTATGTCTCTTCTAGAAAGAGGGTGAGGGAGTTATCTTAGATAATTCAGGGGAAAATTCTGAAAGTCTGTCAAATATATAGCAATAGAGTATAAGTCCTTGAGTTTGATATTAAGAAGTAATTCTGTTACTTTGTTTATTAAGGTTAAAAAATTGTTCTACTCTTCTTAATTACTCACAAAGTCTTTTCCTGTCTTTTTTTTCATCAAAATGTTTTTTGATTCTTTAAGATTTCAAAAAATCTTTTTTATACAAGAAAATGGGTAAATGAATGATTTTTTTTTGCAGTTTTTGGCCGGGGCTGGGTTTGAACCCGCCACCTTTTGCATATGGGCCAGCACCCTACTCCTTTGAGCCACAGGTGCCGCCCTTCACTTTTTTCTTTTTTGCTGTTTTTGGCCAGGGGCCCAGTTTGAACCCAACACCTCTGGTCCATGGGGCTGGTGCCAAACTCCTTGAGCCACAGACATCGCGCTGGGTAACCCTGGGTAAATGAATCATTTTTAGAATTTCAGATCTTTGCCAAACTTTAATCCAGATGAAAGTCTTTTTTTTTTAATGTAATGATCAACTTTGGAGAAAGAAGTTTAATCTAAAACTCAGTTAATACATGTGTCATTTAAAAAATTATTTTTCAACACATCATTATCCACCCAGTCGGTATAATTACCAAGTTAATTATGTGTTAAAATTATGTTTTTCCTTACTGATCATATATTTTCTATATCATCCATTGCATGGAACTGACTAGAAATCCAAGCTTTCTCCTTTTTCCTTGCTCACTCCATTTTGCCTCAAAACAGCTATGGTGGGGGTGGGGGCGCTGGGAGGGGGGATCAAGCTACTTTTCTTTCTGATCCCCAAACCTAGTGTAAGATGAGTAAGTAACATGTCTTTGATCCCTAAAGAGCAATTAGGCTTAAAAATGTTAAATCTTGTTATTCTATCAATGTAGAGAGTACAGCATAGTTTATAACATATGGTTCCAACAAATCTTACCAAAGTATTTCCCCAGAAACTCCAGTGCCCAACATTTACAACTTTCACCAAATTAATAACCCTTAGCTTCTTTAAGAAAACAATTAAAAATGTGGAACTGATTAACTTGCAATTGGTTTTTATCAAAGGGACTTTTAACAAAGGCTGAATATTGTCCCTTGAATGGAAAAGGGAAGGAAAAAAAGACACTGAAAGCAAAACAAGGGATACAAAAGTCTGTAATCGTGAGTGTTCTTGGAAACACGTGATACTTCATCAAAAGTTAACTTTGAGTTAGAACTGCCATTTGTGAAACATTAAATCATTGCTGAAGAGTTTTACAAACAATGGGAATGTTGACTATTTAAGTGTTTCCTTCAGTCTTTTTTTTTTTTTTGCCCAAGGCAAACACTTTACATCCCTGTCTAACCTATCCCAGATTACAACAGTTAGAAAAGAAACCATAAAGGTCTATCCTTCTCTTTCAAAAAGGAGAACCACATTCTTTTCTATTACAGAGTAATCCTCTCAGAATTAAGGGAAGAGAGCCAAGAGAATGCAAAAAACAGATAATTCAGGTTGGACCTTCATGATTTTCCTCTTTTCATAGTTACCATTTCCAATATTGAAAGCGCATCGGTCACACCCATGAACAGCAATACTCTTTCAGTCGAACTCTGAAGTCATCATTTATGTTAAAACATTCCACATGAAAAAATCTTTGTCATACCTTTCCTTTGAGTCCTTTGCTTTACTGACAAGGTCGCTGCCCTGCTTTAGTGATTAACAGGTGGGAATCTGCACTGGTGACTTTTCATAACAAAAACAAAACCTGCTTGTATCTCAGGAATGCCTCTTTCTCATTTCCTTATGTCCAGACCTGTTTTCAGCTTCTACATGTTCAGCTAACTGTGTATGTCGAAGGCCGGTCTTCCCCGCGTAGCCATTGATAATTGCTTCCCCTGGATGAATAATTATTTAGAGGAAGAAATTGATGGAGAACAGTAAGTAGCCTTTCTACAGATTAAGTTTATGCCCCATTGCTTTTAAAACATGTTTTCTTCACAAATCGTATTTTCTGGCAGTAACTTCTTCTATTCCTTGTCGAATGCCTGGCTGAATTCTTTTCTTCATAGTCTTTAAAATGTACACTCATTTTTAAATTTAAAAACTTGCCTTGGTTTTTAGATTACCTGCTGGTAATGAATCTTTTGGACTAAGGCGTCATAAACAGCTCACTTATCTCTGCGTACAACCCCACGTCTTGGAGCAGCATGGCATGTTTGCATTACTCTAAAGACCCGAAGTGGGGGTAAATGGAGAGGTGAGTAAAGCAGGATGTGTTTCAAAGGAGCTCTTGAATTCCACTTGGAAAGCATTTTATTTCTCATTAATGTTGAACCTCCAGGCACATGTTCCTCCTTACCACCAGATAAGACTGACCCTTAAGTCATCATCAATGACTGCATTTTCTAAAAATTCAGGGTCATGTGGAGTTAAAGATCCATCACAGTTCTTGAAAAAGAGTGGGAAGGTGGACGGGAGCTGAGGAGGAGGCTACTCATGCACACAGCTACTTTGGACAGGAAGAGCTCTAATGCGTGTTAATAATGACAAAGAGAACCCTAGTAACACTCTCTTCAGCATTCAGTTAGCTACCTCCTCCATAACATTTTGGGATTGTTGGGATAAAGTGAGTTTGATTTAAAAAAAAAAAAAAAGAAGAAAAGTGGCATGTTGACTGAATAAGGAAAACTATAGGTGCTTAAATGATTAATATTGGCCAAGCAGTCTCAGAGACCCTTAATATTTAGTTCAAAGAAGTAAAACAAGCACAACCAACTGAGGTAAAATGTAAATACAACAACAAATCTACCTCCTCTATCAACGTCAGAAAAAATAAAACATTTGCCATTTTTTGGTCTATTTTATTATTGCTTTGGAAAAACACAGATTTACTTATACAAATGAGTCTTACATCATTTACAATTAGAAACAGAGGCATTTTTTTTTTTTTTTGACAGAGTCTAACTTTGTCACCCTTGGCAGAGTGCCATGGCATCACAGCTCACAGCAACTTCAAACTCTTGGGCTTAAGCAATTTTCTTGCCTCAGCCTCCCAAGTAGCTGGGACTATCAGTGCCCACCACAACGCCCGGCTATTTGTAGAGACAGGGTCTTGCTCTGGCTCAGGCTGGTCTCGAACTCGTGAGCTCAGGCAATCCAACCACCTCAGCCTCCCAGAGTGCTGGGATTACAGGCTCGAGCCAGTGCACTCAGCCGAAGAGGCATTTTTAAAATCACTTATTGATTTTAGCTATCTGTACACTTTTCCGCCTCATGAATGTCCTCCAGGCTTATTACTAACCTGTCACTGGTCGGACCTGGACCACTGTAACATTGCTGAATGCAAGATTTAAACATTAAATAAACATATTCAAAGAAAGACCATTTATCATTCAAATCAAGTATTTATGGCAAGTTAAAATAAAGGTAGACTAATAAAACTCTGAAAATAGTAAAGGTTTTTACATTTTTCAATTTAAATCTTTTGAATAGCTCTAAACTTGAAATTTAACCTACTTTTTAAAATTCCCCATTCTAATATTTAAATGTAATAAAAATTGATTTTCATGATAACAAAGTTATTAACTAGTTTTACTTTTGGATTAGGTGTTTTTATTTTGTCTGTGAATAGGCCCTATTGGTCACTTTGCAATTCAAAGTATTTCTCTGTCTATTTTTTAAAAATATGTATATTTTAAGAAAGGGAAAGAGAATGATTGTCCCTTGGTCCTGATAATTTTTTGCCATGAAGGGCATTTATTAGTAGAATGGTTGTGTGTCACACCTTTCTCACCTGTAAGAGGTGAGCAAGGTGTAGGGCTGAGTAAACTGGGATGGGCCACAGTGGTCACAGAAGAGCAAAGAGGGCTTTATCATACAGCTTTCAATAGCTTGATCTTAAACCTCACAGAAGCTGGCTTCATCACACGTGTGCTCAGATATCTTAGGGAAGTTTACATGCAGACCTGGCTTGCTGTAGAGGCCTCGATAAATTAGGGAAGCAAGAATTTCGTAGACGAAGAGTCTTTTTCTCTAAACAGGCTTTTTAGGCATTGGTTGGTGGAATATAGAATCTATTGATTTTCTATTGTGAACGTGCTGTTTGGTACTGAATGTTTGTGTCCCCCTCCAATTCATATGTTGAAGTCTTAAACCCTAATAAGATGACATGTGCATGTCATGTGCCTGTGTTTTGGAGATAATGAGATTTACATAACTTTATGAGGGTAGGGTCCTATTTTGGCATTTGTGTCCCAATAAGAAGAGGGAGAGCGAACACATGAGGGTACAAGGGGTAGACTGATGTCTGCACACCGAGGAGAGCCTCCACGGGGACGAAATCTGCCTGTGCTTGAGCTCCAGAATTGTGAGAAACAAATGTCTACTGAAAACCAGTCCATGGGATTTTGTTGTGACTGTCCAAACTAATACAGCAGGTGAGTTCCTTGTTTGATACAGAGCCCGGATGTCAGTCTTGGGTCACCAGTACAAAGAGGCAATGGAAATCAAGGGCTTTTCAAAATACCGGTGGGGAAAAGACGTGTCAAAGAGGTCTTCTCATTGTAAATTTATTAATACTGCAAGAAATGATCAATATCTCAGCTACAGCTCTCGGAGAGGGGAGGCATACTCAGATAGAGTTTTCTCTGGATTGGGTAACAATACTAGTACAAAAATGAACTTTATGCTCCGAGAATTCTCCCAGCTAAATAATTCATAGACAATTAACATAGAGTGTCCGGCGTCCTCATGTGGCGACAACCAGGACCACCAGGATATCTGTCTTTTGAGTCTCTGATTCATCTTTAGGATCATATGTGCTGTCTTCTAGAAACACGATTACATGGTGCATAAGCACTGTGGAGGTGGCTTGGGTCAGGCCAGGGATATGATCATTTTGCAATTCTATTAACTTACTGTAGTCTTAAAAAAGTGTGAGACCTTAGAGATTTGACAGTGAGCTAATGCAACTTCTGCAGAAGTTGGTGCAGTTGGTAAAAAGAAACTTCAACTCCACCTAGGCATCAAGAATCTCTAAAGCTGGGCAGCACCTGTGTCTCAGTGTGTGTACTGAGGGTGGCAGGTTCAAACCCAGCCCTGGCCAAACTGCAACAAAAAATAGTCAGGTGTTGTGCAGGCGCCTGTAGTCCCAGGTACTCGGGAGGCTGAGGCAAGAGAATCACCTAAGCCCAAGAGTTGGAGGTTGCTGTGAGCTGTGTGATGCCCTGGCACTCTACCAGGGGCAATAAAGTGAGACTCTCAAAAAAAAGGGGGGGGGAAAGAATCTCTAAAGCTAACTAACACTCTCCCACAGCTGGGTAATATCCAAAAGAAAGGACATCAACACAGCAAGAAGTACCTGCACTCCCGTGTTATTGTAGCACTATCACAGTAGCCAGATATGGAGTTAAGCTAAGTGTCCATCAATAGAGGGAAGAACCCGGAGACCGTTATGCCAAGAGAAATAAGCCAAGCACAGAAAGACGCATCTCTCATGTTCTCAGTCATAAGTCAGAACTAAAAATATCAAAGTGGATATCATGAGAATTGAGAGAAAATAGGAGGTGACTAGAGGATGAGAAAGGGGAGGGAGTAGAGTGTCGTGGAGTCACAGCTCACAGCAACCTCCAACCCCTGGGCTGAGGCGACTACAGGCACCCGCCACAAGGCCCGGCTATTCACTTGTAAATTATATATGTGTATTTTTTCACAAACAAAAAAGGTGAATCTCCATCACTACAGCAAAGATAGGATAATGGTAGGTGAAGTGGGGGCATATATAATATTTTTGACTTTAGCTCGTAAGATAAAATTACTCTATTTTTGTGTCTTAGTTCCCTTTCGTCTTTGAACTTGGTCTAACAAGCAGTTTTTATACTTGATCTCTCTAGAAATGTGATAAAACATGCTTTTTATTAAAATGTCAGGCTTTTTTCCTGTTCCTGACTTAATATTGCAGTCTGTTGATACACGTAATTATTGAAATAGCTCTTATATCATTAGACTTCGTGTTGCATAATCTCTGGTGAGAATGTAAATATCTATCTCTGGAAAATGTAGACAGACATAGGACAGGAAATAGAGTAGACAGCGGATGTTAGCCTTGGGTATGGAGTGATCTTGCAATTGATCAAATGTAGTATTTAAAACCATTTAAAGTACCTTTGGGGGGCAAAGGCCTGTATTTTGCATTGTATGTTTCTGAAGCGAGCATGCAGAAGGGTAATAGTTGACATCACAAACGTGGACCCTGGAAGGTGACGGAGCTTTCCTAACAGCCAGTAGTCCTCCATCCCCTCCCCTCAGGCAGTAGACGCCCCAGGAGATGGTAGGCTAAAGTGATGTAATTATCCAATCAATGAATTAAATTGGGGAATCTGCTGAAATGTTTTAGGTCTTTTTCCTAGAAGTTCCTTAACATGTATAAAGACATAAATTAGCAAACACTACTGGGCTCTCCCCACCCTTCCCTCATTCCTTCCCTGGAGAAGGAGGCACTCTAGACCTGACTGGTGAGCTCAGAGAAAATGGCCAGGTCCCTCCCCTTCTCTTCTTGGTGAGTGAACTGCCTCTAAAACATGTGCTGTGCACTGGACACACTGATCCCTCTCAGGGGGCTGTGGGCCGTGGGCTCCAGGCTCCCGCTCAAAGCGCCGCCTGGTGGTCGGGGCAGGGTGAGCAAGCCTAACTCAGATGGAGTTAGGAGGTGCAGTAATGCTGTCTCTAACCTCAGCTTTACCAGTAATAACATGTTTTCTATTGTTTTATTTTTTGCTATTTTTCTTATTTTCTTATTCTCTTTCTCTATCTGCTTAAAGTCCAGATGTGAAATAAGGGAATTTTTTTGGGGGGGGGGGGTAAACCTCCAATGATGCTATCAATTCTGCACTTCTATTCAGTACAAAGCTGAGGTAGGGAGCCTCTTTGTTGGATATGACATTTCAAAGAAAGTTTCTCTTGCCAACTCTATTAAGTGAATCAATGACAAGTTAAGAAATATATCTATTATGAGAGAAGAAGACTACTTAGTAATTGATAATCAAATGACAAAATAATTGGCATCAAGAGAAGCTGATTATCTTCCTCTGTCTGAGCATATTTCAATTAATGGCCCTCTTTCCAATACCTAAAAAAGAGATATTATGAAGAAGTTGATTTCCTATGTTTAATTTTTTAAAGTAAGGCTGAAAAACAGAGAAACTTCATAGAATATTCTAACACCACTCCCACCCCCATCTTATCTCCTTTCTTTCCTCCTTTACACAGCACTCTCCCCATACAAGATTAGCATTAATTACTGAATATGCACTACCTTCTGACTATGTGCAAAGCAACATGTTAAGTTTCATAGATACATCATCTCACTAATTATCACAACTCTCCAAGTAGCTACCATTATTTTTTCAGATGAGGCTTCTGAGGCTTCTAAAGTTTAAACAATTGATCTTGTAGTCACAAATGCAGTAATTGACTATGCCAGCATTCAATTCCATATTAAACCATGCTAAGATTCGGATTATATTGCCAAATGAAATTAATATGTGTTCTGATTATAGTTGGACTTTCTTACACACTTTTGATGTTATTTTCTCAAAACAAGTATTTTTTTTTTTTCAGTTTTTGTTTTGGCCGGGGCTGGATTTGAACCCGTCACCTCTGGTATATGGGGCCGGCACCCTACTCCTTTGAGCCACAGGTGCCACCTAAACAAGTATTATTTTTGTTTGCTTAATATAAGTTACTGCCGAGGGAAGTCAGTTCCATTTGCTAAAAGCAAAAATAATCACATAATATCCCAAGTCTTAATTCTTGTAGTCTCAAAGATTTCATGAATGCTAGCTCATGGATGTGACTTTTTTTTTTTTTTTAGGCCAGGAGAAAACACAAGGTGACAGGATCCAAGAGATTACATATACCTTGTTTATTTTCTAGAATAAACCAAAACTATTATCTGAGTTGTGTGCTGCAAGATCTGTTCACAAGGATATAACTATGTAAAGTGATAATAGAAGAACATCTTCTGAAAAAATCAAGGTAATTATTTGAAAGAAACTTTTCTAAGATTACTATAAGGGAAGGAAAATAAAATCAGGCAAACTCAGCCATGACACAAGTAACTTGGGATCTTCCCTTTTTTTCTATAACCAAATGTAATAGAAGGCTAGGGGTTACATTAAAATTTTAACTCTACTTTTCATTTTTTTTAAATGCATTTGTATATCATATGCGGATTAACGGTTTGCATGAAAAATGCAGCTTATGATGTATTATGAAATGCTCCCAAAATGCTTTATGCTCTTAAAAATGTCTTCTTTTAATGATGCAATCCAGCCTACATAAACTCTATGCCTATGTTAAATGTGTACAGTTAATTTTTGACTTACATTTGTCACTTCACAGAGGCCACATAACATTTTAATTTTAAATCAAAGACAGTGTAAAAATGTATCTTATCTGTTGTGATAGACTGTCACACATGGTTCACTTTATTCAGTGTGGGAGGGAGAAATCCTGCTATTTATTACCTACATTGCTTACGTTAGATCAGAAACCAGGTGCCAATAAAAATTCTCAACAATGCCTTGCAATAGGTGTTACTTCCCCTAATTTATAAAAAATAAAGTCTCTAGCTCAGAGAGGTTGCATAAAATAAGCAATGTTACTCAGCCAGTTAGAACTCAAGAGGATTCAAGGTCCAAATCTGGCACCATACACTTTTATTCACAAGGCTAATTTACCTCTCAATAGGCTTAGAATTAAATCTTATTAACCTTTTCTTGGTAGTGCACAGTACCTCTTTCATTTTTTTAGTTGAAGAATTTCAATTCTTATGAGATGTTTTCCCTTAAGTGTAATTTCTTCTTCAGCCTTAATAATCTTTCAGTTTTATCCCCAGAATCCTTGTACCTGCTATACTGGATTAAGGATTTGAATCTTGGATGAGATTAAAGATTAAGAAGCTTGAGGATAACAAGATAAACATTTAATAAGCTTTGTCTTCAGAGTGGAAATATGTAGAGCTTAAGCATGCAGAGAAATGGGCAAGAATATGGCAACTGCGTTAGGTCTTTTATGAGTATAGATCTATATCACTATTGTAATACTTAAGCCATTTTCTTAGGCTGCAATTCAGTATCTGAGAGTTCCATACCTATTTTTATACGCCTCTAGGGTTAGTGAACTGAATCTCCTCAAGGTGAAAGAATAACGGCATCTTAGCAATGATTTCAATTGCTAATCCTGTAAGACTGTACCATAGGTACGAAAACATTTATCTTATTAACAGTGGGTTTTCTTTTTCGTTCTTTAACTGCTCACTACTTAAATGAAAACACAGGGACTTATTTATAAAGTCCAGCTAATAGAGAATTATGCATTAATTGTAAGGATTTGTACGAGAACTCTGGGGCCATTTTTTTAAAGTTTTAAATTAAAAAATACACAATTAAACTATCCATAAATCCTCATGGGAAAATAATTAAACATATCCATGTGATTATCTTGGAAGGTATATGTAATTATCACAAAGTCTGTGTAGGTGAGGAAAGCCTTTTCTCTACCGTCTTCCGTTCTAGGGCTAGGTCTGAGAATTAAAATGACAAGAAAGAAATTTAGAGGAGAAAAGTTTGTGAATTTGATGTTAATATTTATATGTGTATCTGAGACTTTTATATATAAGAAATGAAGACCTAAAGAAGATGATAGGCCTTAAATTCCTAGAACTTATAAGGTATATAAGCTGTAGATATTATGTAGCAAGAGCTTATATACCATTTTAACAAAGCACAATAAATTGTGGAGGTGTGATGAGACAAGGGAAAAAGAGATTTGGGCTAGGGGCAGGTAAACTGCAGGAATGTTATGAGAAAACATATAAGAAAAACTAAAAATAAGGATTATTTTAGTAGATTTGTTTATACAGATTTATCTTAGTGTCAACTCACTGTCTCCAGTGGTAAGAATATTCTCCTCTACTTAGTAAAGGAAAGATACCTTCCTCATAAACTTTGTACTCTGCTTATAGGTAAAAAGGGGAGGTAAGAGAGTCCTTCCTGTAGTTGCTGCATCTTAACTACTTTCAGCTCAAGGTACTAAGTATGCCAAAGTGGCATATTTTGAGCTAGGATATTCTGATCCTTTTGATTTGCAAATACTGGCTTTTTTCGGTCTTCTTTGTCCCATTATTTATGTCATTTTAAATTGTTCTTATTGTTTTCATATGACATTTATTATTGTTTCTTATAGCATCCAGGACAATGCTGAGGAGAAATGGTGATGGAGTATATTCTTGACTTGTTTCTAACTTTTATTTCTAATATCTTTTTTTCCTCTTTCTTTAGACAGGGTCTTACTCTTTTTGCCCAGGCTAGAGTGCAGTGGTATCATTATAGCTCACTGTAGCTTCAAATTCCTGAGCTTAAGTGATCCTCCTGCCTCAGTTTTCTAAGTAGCTGGGACTTCAGGTGCGTGTCACCACACCCAAATAATTTTTCTTTCTTTCTTTCTTTTTTTTTTTTAGAGATAGGGTTTCTCTATGCTACTCAGTTTTATTTCTAATTTCTTTTTTTCTTTTTGTAGAGATGGAGTCTCACTCTATCGCCCTCGAAAGAGTGCCATGGAGTCACAGCTCACAGCAACCTCCAGCTCTTGGGCTTAAGTGATTCTCTTGCCTCAGCCTCCCAAGTAGCTGGGACTACAGGGGCCTGCCACAACGCCCGGCTATTTTTTGATGCAGTTCGGCCGGGGCCGGGTTTGAACCTATAGCCCTCAGTATATGGGGCCGGCGCCCTACTCACTGAGCCACAGGCGCCGCCCTATTTCTAATTTCTTAAGAGACATATCTCCTTCTCCTCCTCCCTATCTCTTTAGAATCAGAAATGAGCATTAAATATTATACAGTATATTTGGACATGTCAATAGGTAATAAATTTTCATAACATGATACAGCAAATAGTCATATTGGAATGCTCTTCTATTTCTGGGGTGAACTAACTCTGGTAATGGTACATAACCAGAGTATCAACCTTTCAATATTTTTCTGGATTTGAACTGCTAATCCTTCAGTTTGCACTTTCCCTGTTTATATTGACACACAGATTTGAGCTAGAAGGGGATGTGCTTGTGTGTGTGTGTTACATATGTGTATGGGCTCATTACTTGTCATGGTTTCACAGCAGAGTGAGTGGAATGTTGGATACTTTTCTGTGCTGTATTTAACTGAGGTTATAGCAATCAATATTCCTTGAAGCTTTGATTCTATAAATCTATGTCGATAAGATGACTTATAGTAGATCTTTGACTACATTTTATATTTCCTTTGTTGTTATAGTAGATTCAGGTTTTCTATTTTCCTTTTTCTTGGACCAAACTTGGTGATTTCTATTTTCATGGAAAATCATTTGTGTATTTTTCAAATCTATTGAGATAAAATTTCCTCTGTTAGTTGTAGAATTTTAAAACATCTCTTGTTTATCTCCATTTTTGTTCCTCTTATTTTCTTTCTTTTATTTCTTTCTTTCTCTGTCTTGATGTTGTTTTTGTCTATCCACTTTTTTTCATTACCTAGTAAGAAGTATGAAACAAATCAGGTTTTTGTTTTCTTTCTTTTTTTTTTTTGCAGTTTTTGGGTAGGGCTGGGTTTAAACCCGCCAGGCATATTGGGCCAGCACCCCACTCCTTTGAGCCACAGGTGCCGCCCCATGTTGTTTTCTATTTTACTAAATTTCATTTTTAATTAATTTAATCTGATTGATTTGAGGGTTTTTCCCTAGTTTCTTGACTTATATACTTAAGTAATTCTTTCTTTTTTTTTTTGTTTTCTAATATGAATATAATATGTCACTTCCTTGCTGTTCTATCAATTGGCTAAATCGCAGGGTTAGATTGTCTAGAATTTTAATTCCAAATTATCACACTTATTGTCATTTGATGAACAAACTTTCTACTTAACTATGAGAGCTAGTACATCTTGTTGTATTCTTCTCATCAACATTTCTTGTGATCTATGCCTCCCTCTTTCTGAATTTATATTTAAATTTTAATTTTTTTTACTCCTTCAAAATTGTCTATATGAAGTATAATAAATTCATTTGTTTCAAAAGCTTTCCATAGTTTATCCTCACATTTGAATGCTAATATGACTTTATATGGGATTTGGGATTTAAAATCATTTTCACCTGTAGCTATTATTTTTCTTTTTAGCCTCCAGACAATGCGAAACCTAATATTAGTCTGATTATTCATCTCTTGAAGATAGCCTTTAAATTTTTTTATCTGTATGCTAATTTTTTTGATATTATTGATTTTTTTCCCCAAAGATATACTGCCACTCTGTTGACCAGGCTAGAAGACTATGGCTTAAGCCAGCTCATTGCAACTTCAAACTCCTGAACTCCTGGGATTAAGCAATCTTCTTGTCTCAGTCTCCCAAGTAGCAGGGAGTACAGGCCTGTGTCAACAAGCCTAGCTAATTTTTCCTATTTCTAGTTGAAGTGGGATCTCCTTTGTTCAGGCAGGTCTGGTACTCCTGAACTCAAGGGATCCTCCTATCTTAGCCTCTCAGAGTTCTGGGCAGGAGAGAGCCAGGGCACCCAGCCAGGTTTTCTGTTACTGAGAATTTAAAACTCATTTTTGCATGGAAATTGGTATCCCCTTTTGATTTTTTGATATTTCTTTGTCTCCAATGTATTTTCATCAGTATAGCATTTATTTCCTTTTACATTTTTTAATTTTTCTCTGCTATTTCTCTATGTTTTTCTTGAAATCCTATTACATAGATATTCATTTTTCTGGAGTTTTGCTCTGAGCCTCTTGAATTCTCTCACTTTTTCCAACTCTTTATCTTTTTATGATTTTTTTGTGAAGCATTATTTTGCACCTCATTAATTGATTCTTTTGTTGCGCCCATTCTATTTCTCAGACCTTTTATTTTGTCCTACCTTTTTCCTAATCTAATAATTTAATTTCCATCATCACTAATTATTTCTTTTACAGTGTATTTATCTTATGATATTATTAAATATCATTGCTTGAGGCTCTGTCTCAAAAATAAATAAATATTACCTTATTTATAAATGGAATAGTTCTTTGGATGACTCTAAGGGTAATAAATATTCTCTTTTCTTTATAAATGTATTTATTTACTCAATATTTTCATTAAAGTTTTCTGCTTCTTTATCATAATACTGGTTTTCTTCAAATATTTTATAGTATTAATTGTCTGCTAGAGTTGGGTCTATAAAAGAATTTTTGCCTATTTTTGAATACTAGTTATAATATGGGAGCTTACCTTATTGGCTGGGGTTTCCAAAATAGTCATCTTTGTGATGGCAGAAACAGATTATGGGTGTTTTGGGTTTTTGTAACTTTTGGAGGGCTCATGCCTTTCTGATCATGTTTATTTAAAAATTCTATTGTATTTTCCATAAAAAGTGTGTTTCCTTTTTACATATTCAATTGACATATCAATTGAAGATAATTTTTTGTGGATCAGAATATGAACATGATTAAAGAATTAGTTTTCCAGTATAATCAAGTATCAGCAGAATTTATTATATAGGATGGTAGGTAGATAATTTATACTCTTTAGAATTGAAAAGGACTGTTGGCTCAGCACCTGTGGCTCAAGCGGCTAAGGCGCCAGCCACATACACCTGAGCTAGCAGTTTCGAATCCAGCCCGGGCCCGCCAAACAACAATGATGGCTGCAACCAAAAAATGGCTGGGCATTGTGGTGGGCCCCTATAGTCCCAGCTACTTGGGATGCGGAGGCAGGAGACTCTCTTGAGCCCAGAAATTGGAGGTTGCTGTGAGCTGTGATGCCATGGCACTCTATTCAGGGTGACAACTTGAGGCTCTGTCTCAAAAAAAAAAAAAAGGGCGGTGCCTGTGGCTCATTCAGTAGGGTGCCAGCCCCATGCACTAAAGGTGGAGGGTTCAAACCTGGCCTCTGCCGAACTGCAAAATAGAAAAAAAATAGCCGAGTGTTGTGGTGGGCGCCTGTATTTCCAGCTACTCGGGAGGCTGAGGCAAGAGAATTGCCTAAGCCCAGGAGTTGGAGGTTGCTGTGAGCTGTGTGATACCAAGGCACTCTACCGAGGGCAAAAAAGTAAGACTCTGTCTCTAAAAAAAAAAAAAGAACCACTGAATGCTAAATCTTAACTCTTTCTGTATTTCTAACTTTGAGCATTTTAGCAAATTTCTTTTCTGGGTGTGTTTTCTGACCTACAAAATGTGGTTATGACAGTAATTAGTCTTTATTCTTGAAAATATGAAAAGATACAACAAAATATTAGTTACAACAGTGCATAAACTGTATCTGGTGCTCAGCTAATGTTGTTCACCTTTTTAGTGTATATTTATGTGGTTGAAAATAGCATAATCTAGCATTAAAAAATAGGTCTTAGTCACATCACTAAGTAGGAACAGCTTTCCCTTTATAAATTTAAGATTTATTAAACTCCCAGATGTATGTTATATGGAGAAAAGTGCTTAATTATTTTTGAAACATTTATGACTTGATCATTGAAATGAACAAGGATAGTTACACATGAATGGGTCAAAATCTGGATATCATCTGACCAAAACTGGTTTGTAAATATAGAATCACTGCGATAATATTTAGTGAATGAGCATTGTGTTTTAGGCTTTATTCCAGGTCCTGGAAAGGCAAAGTACTAATATGTGTTCTTATTGGTGTTAATTAAGATTTGTTTGCAAAAGGCTTACAATAGGTTTCATGTCTAAATCTGCCCTTATTTCTATAAACAGTATGTGATCAGCAGTCCTATGCCATATGAGGGAGACTGGAAATGGACCCTCTTTCCCAATATGGTCCCATAGTATGTTTCGATATCTGTGATGGTTAGTTCATGTCACTGTGTTGTCCTTGCCATTGAGTGCTCATAGTGTTCTTTATAAAATGTAAATATTTAATGAAATGCTGAGTCCTTTAGTAATCACAGGTTAATGCTAATTGATTTGTCATTTAATTATCTTTCTTTATGTCAGCAGAGACCTAGGGAAGCCTGAAGGCATTGAACTTTTTGAAAAACAAAAGAGCTGAAATCTAGAGTGAAATAAGGAAAGGAGATACAGCGTAGTCCTGGGGAGTTTTAAGGTTCTATTAAATAAAGACTCAACCCAGTTTACACCGGCCCTACCTTCAGTCTGTTTAGGGCCCATGCATACATAAGCCTCTGTCCAGACCTGAGCCTTCTTTCTTTACTCATGCCCAGCTGCCAGGAGTTGGGGTTCATACTCCGATATTTGACCTTTTATCCCTTTTCACAGCATATGGGTATATTTACCCCTTTAGGGTTTTGCCAACCCTAAAGTAATAATCTCTTTTAAATAAAAGATTTATTAGGTTTATTGACCTAACATAAGATATTTATTAGATTTTTTTTAGAAAGGATACTAAGTAGTAGGGATAAAATATGTGGTTAACAGCAGGCAAAGAGATTCCAGATGTTTTTGGCCATCTGGCCTCCGGGAGGGCTCTCTCATCAGTTTCTATTGCTCTGTGTGCTGACTCTCCGGCTACTTCAGAGAATTTCGGGGAAGGGCAATCAGGGGGCTCAGGAGCAGGTGACACGTACATCTAGTTCAGGATGCTGGCGAGGCCCAAAAGGATCCCTTTGGAGTCTCCAAATCAAAACAGTCCCCCCTCCTGCTTTCGGTTTCCCATTCCCACCATTGTGATTTGAGTCTCACGTATGTACTGCAAACATTCTTCACATTAAAAACTTGGGAGAATTAGGGCAAAAAAAGAACATTATTTTCTGGAATTTAGAAACATAAAGAGTTTATGATCAGCTGTTTTCCACCCAAGTAGCATGAGGGCAGAGGAGGTGCTGGGAGCCGAGAAGGTAGTTTCTCAGTGGAGCACGAAGTCCCGCAGAACCGTAAGTCACTGCTCCCCAAGTCTCTGCAGACCATAACCGGCACATTTCACTGTTCACAAAGTCTGACTCATTTGGTAAAGGGCTGAAGGATGTAGGCTAAGGAATGTTTTAATGAAAAATGTCAGAGTGTGTATGGTAAATACTTAAAAGAGGCCTGTTGAATTACTTGGGATGTGTTTTACCAGCACTGCTTGTCTAGAAGGAAGAGAGGATTAAGGATGCGCCTTCTTATCTGTTGGTCAGGGAGCTACAGGCTCACCAGGTCCACACCTGGCACTTGTGCAGACCCTGCTGTGATCCTCACGGAGTTGCAGTCTCACCAGTCAGCACCAGGCTGTGCAGACCCTGCTGTGATCCTCATGGAGCTGCAGTCTCACCTGGGCAACACCAGGCTGTGCAGAACCTGCTGTGATCCTCACGGAGCTGCAGTCTCACCTGGTCAACACCAGGCTGTGCAGACCCTGCTGTGATCCTCACGGAGCTGCAGTCTCACCTGGTCAACACCAGGCTGTGCAGACCCTGCTATGATCCTCATGGAGCTGCAGTCTCACCAGTCAGCACCAGGCCGCTGTGCAGACCCTGCTGTGATTCTCATGGAGCTGCAGTCTCACCAGTCAGCACCAGGCGCTGTGCAGACCCTGCTGTGATCCTCACGGAGATGCAGTCTCACCCCGTCAACACCAGGCTGTGCAGAACCTGCTGTGATCCTCATGGAGCTGCAGTCTCACCAGTCAGCACCAGGCGCTGTGCAGACCCTGCTGTGATCCTCACGGAGCTGCACTCACCAGTCAGCACCAGGCTGTGCAGACCCTGCTGTGATCGTCACGGAGCTGCACTCACCAGTTAGCACCAGGCTGTGCAGACCCTGCTGTGATCCTCACGGAGCTCCAGTCTCACCCGGTCAGCACCACGCTGTGCACACCCTGCTGTGATCCTCACGGAGCTGCAGTCTCACCCGGTCAGCACCAGGCGCTGTGCAGACCCTGCTGTGATCCTCACGGAGCTGCACTCACCAGTCAGCACGAGGCGCTGTGCAGACCCTGCTGTGATCCTCATGGAGCTGCAGTCTCACCCAGTCAGCACCACGCTGTGCAGACCCTGCTGTGATCCTCACAGAGCTGCACTCACCAGTCAGCACCAGGCGCTGTGCAGACCCTGCTGTGATCCTCATGGAGCTGCAGTCTCACCCGGTCAGCACCAGGCCACTGTGCAGACCCTGCTGTGATCCTCACGGAGCTGCAGTCTCACGAGTCAGCACCAGGCTGTGCAGACCCTGCTGTGGACCCAGGGGTTTCCCAGGTGGAGCCGCAGCAATGACCCAGGATTGGGTTATTTTGGTTTGGGGCTCTGCTCCATGGTCTCCATCTGTGGCTTCTGAGTCACCATACCTTGATAAAAGACTGGGTAAGGAACTCATGTCTGCATTTACATGCCTTGACTCATAAATGACATGTTTTTTTTTTTTTTAATTAAAAAAAAATTTTTTTTAAGAGACAGAGTCTCACTCTATCACCTTCAGTAGAGCTGTGGTGTCACAGCTCAAAGCAACCTCCAGCTTTTGGGCTTAGGCGGTTCTCTTGCCTTAACTTCTCAAGTAGCTGGGACTACAGGTGCCTGCCACAACTCCCTGCTGCTTTTTAGTTTTTTTTAATTGCAGTTTGTCCTGGCCAGGTTTGAACTCGCCATCCTCTGTAAATGGGGTAAGAGCCGTACCCACTGAGCCACAGGCACCGTCCTGACACATCTTATTTTTGTGCACAGAAAAGATCCACCTACCTGGAAGGGATATGGATATGTGGGGCCTCATGTGGATATCAGAGAATAGCTAATTCCTCTGCTCTGGGAAGATGTTTCTCTTTCTTCAGCCCCTCATTGTTTACCACACCTTAAAATCATTTTTCCATGTTAGTGCTTTTATTCACTATTTGGAAAAGAATAGTAAGTAGTAAATTTCTCATTCTAAGAAACCAGTCACCACTAATGATAATTAGTAACGAGATGATTTAGAAAAATAAATATTTTTCATGTGATTCTGTTACATAAGATGTAATATATGCATCCGGATAATCCAGAGAGTGATCACCACAAAGCAAATCTTGAAATTCATTTTGAAAATTGTTTTAGCCCAGCTTTAAAATTCCTTAAATTTTTTCAATTCATTGACATCTAAGCAATCTCCTTTTTACCCATGATTCTTGATAATTCAACTTCCACAGTGGATGATATCACTTGCAGCTATCGAGTTTCCTGCCCCCTCCTGCCCCATCCGTCATTCCCAGCACATTATGGTTTCCTTCAGCAGACCAGCAATGCCAGAATACTTATTGTCCTGAAAATCATGAGTTAATATTCTTAGGGTAGTCATAGAACTTACCCAAATTGGGGAACTTCAGATGAAAGAGCATGTGATAATATTTCCTCTAATCATATGCCTGAATAAGACCATCCTGAGCAAGTGGGAAGATAATTCCTCTAAATGTTGTACTCTACAATCTCTTCAGTTAAGGTACTGATTATTCTATTCTGAGAACTCATAACTGGGTACTTTAACTAATTTTCTCCACTTCCTCTCTATTCTCCAACCTCTTCTTTTTTTTTTTTTTGAGACAGAGCCTCAAGCTGTCACCCTGGATAGAGTGCCGTGGCATCACAGCTCACAGCAACCTCCAATTCCTGGGCTCAAGTGAGTCTCCTGCCTCTGCCTCCCAAGTAGCTGGGACTACAGGCA
>CAUYRH010171209.1:0-17427 GCA_963574655.1 Perodicticus potto | reverse complement strand
CCTTAATCCCAAGATTACTAGGTTGCTGTTACCTGTGATGCCATGGCAATCTACTGTGGGCCACATATTTAAACTTTATAAAAAAAAAAAAAAAAAAAAAAAAAAAGCTTTACACTTTTAAGAGGTTTAAAAATTATTGGTCAATGTCAATGATTCTCAAAAATGATAAACAACAATGTGTACATTTCCTACTGATAATTTTATAAAATACAAAAATCTTGTATGCCATGGAAATGTCAAATTGCTATGAAAGTTTTTAAGCACTTTTCTCACTTTGTGTTCATCTCACTGCAAAATGTACTTCAAACTGACATTAGTCTGCAAACTACCGGTTTTAATAAACTCTAAGGTCTTCCCCAATCACCATATTAATTTAAAATTCACTGATTAAGGTCAGTCACCTTGAGCAGGGCAAGTGGTGTTGGCCAAGCAGGAGCTGTAGGGCCAAGGGAGTGCAGACTGAAAAAATGCAGACCACTGCAGCCCTGCTCATTTCGCCGACTTATCTGCTGCTGTACCAGGGGTCTAATCAGACCTATGTCTGCCTCCTTCCTGAATAGGCCAGAGAATCCATCTAAACAGCCTTCCTACAACAGCTCCCCACTCCAGGTGGCCCGAAGGGAGTTACAGACCAGCGTTGTCTCCCAGGACATTGACACAGCAGCCAAGTTTATTGGTGCTGGGGCAGCCACAGTTGGTGTGGCTGGTTCAGGGGCTGGCATTGGAATGGTGTTTGGCAGTTGATCATTGGCTATGCCAGGAACCCGTCTCTCAAGCAGCAGCTCTTCTCCTATGCCACTCTGGGCTTTACCCTGTCTGAGGCCATGGGGCTCTTCTTTTTGATGGTCGCCTTCCTCATCCTGTTCGCCATGTGATGCTCCGTGAGGGTCACCTACCTGTCCCTGCTGCTGGGACTCCCTGCCATTTGTGGTGCTGGAGTGTGCTAAGCTTTACCATTAAACACAAGTTTCTCTAAACTCAAAAAAAAATTCACTGATTAAATATGAAAGATGAAAAAATAAAATATGATGCTAAATTTGTGAAGTTAAAAAAGGGATTGTATTGCTAGCAAAGAATTTTTATCATAAACATATGAATTTAATTTCTATAATGAATACAGTTTTTAACAATGAATTTCAATAGGGGCAGTTACTTCTCTGCCTTAGAATGTTTAGAAATTCGTGGAGGAGTTTCTAGTTCAGTTGAGGACACTATTAGCATATAAGCAGGGACAAGGGATACTAAACATCCTGAAATGGGTGGGATAGCCTTACCCAATGAAAAACTGTCTCTTGCTATTTTGAAAGTTTTTCCAGTGGCTCAGTGCCCGTAGCTCAGTGGCTAGCACACCAGCCACATACACCAGAGCCGAAGGGTTTGAACCCAGCCTGGGCCTGCCAAACACCAATGACAACTACAAACAAAAATTAGACAGGCGTTGTGGCAGGCGCCTGTAGTCCCAGCTTCTTGGGAGGCTGAGGCAAGAGAATCACTTAAGCCTAAGAGTTTGAGGTTGCTATGAGCTATGACGCCACAGCACGCTACCGAGGATGACACAGTAAGATTCTGTCTCAAAAAAAAAAAAAGTCCTTCCAGCTATTCACATGGGTGAAAAAACTATAATTATCTGAGTCAAGACCCAAATAATTATATCTGGGTCTATCTATATATAACTTTATTTCCATATAAAGATAGTGCTTTTCCAAGGTAATAGCAATAATGTAACGCAGAAATATAGGTAAACTGAGGAAAGAATTGTGCTTCATTTTCCTCAGAATTCTACCAAGAGCTAGTAACTATTTTAAAAGACCATATTATTGACAATAAAACCAATCAAGCTGTTCAGATCACCAATACAACAGATCTATAACCCTCTGCATTGGCAGCTCTTGCAATTAAGGCCTCTATTTCATTTCAAGTGGGGTCACATCTAAGCATTTACATATTGAAATACCAGTATTTCATTTTTTAAAATAGTTTTATTCTCCTTTGTATTGCAGTAGAGCAGTATACTGATTTTTTTAATTGTGTATACGTAGATTTTATCATTTATGAATTTTATTTCAGGACAGTCAAAAGAACATTACAAAATATATGTTATTAAAAAGGAACACTGAGACCAGGCACTGCAGCTCACACCTGCAATCTTAGCACTTTTGGAGGCTAAGACAGCAGGAATGCTTGAGGCCAGGAGTTTGAGACCAGCCTGAGGAACGTAGCAATTCCCTCATCTCTATAAAAAATAGAAAAGTCGGCCAGGCATATTAGCAGTGGCATGCACCTCCTAGTCTTAGCTACTTGAGAAGCAAAGGCAGGAGAATGGCTTGAGCTTAGGAGTTTGAGGCTGCAGTGAGCTATGATCGCACCACTGCCCAGGTGACAAAGACCTTGTCTCAAAAAAGAGGGGGAGAGGGAAACTCATTGAGTCTACCAGGGTTGAGAACTAATGATAAGAATGTTCCTGAGGATAAGTATGGTCTATAAACACTGGTATAAAAATGGAAGTGTTCTTTCCAAATGATTTTTTCCTAGAATGTGCATGATAAAACAATGAACTTTCAAAAGATAAAAGTATAGAATTAACAAAAGCATCTATCAAAACAAAAGATGACATCAACAAAGAAATTTGTTTCTACATTTGCTGTACACATGTTATCATTACAAAATAAGCATTCATTAAGGTCCAACAAGCACAAACCATCCCTAATGTTGTAATATACTGCTCCAAAAACTCAGTTTATATAGTAAATTTAAAAAGAAAAAATATTAAGCTAACATTTATTATTTTGTCAGGCATTGATTTAAATACTTTGCTTTAATTTCTATAAAGTAAACACCATTACTATATAGACACCTATAAAGTAAATTTCCATTTTTATATGACAAAACTAAGGCTTATGGAAGTGAAGAGACTGGCCCAAGATCAGAGCCAGAATTCAGGCTAAGAGTAGGATCCTTAGGATAATCCTTAATCTTTAATTAAGGATCACTTGCTATATGATCTTGAGCAAATCATGAAATCCCTCTATCAGTTTTACTGATAATTCAGTAATTCAATACAGAATTACTGACATTACTGATACATTAATTCATTACTGAATTACTACTGGGAAGAGTAAATGAAATGAAGTATTTATTCTTACCACCAATTCCCAGGTACTGCACTGCATGCCTATACCACATTGTATGAGCACAGTAATGCTGGCTGCTGTCATTCTACAGATATTACTTTCTAATTAGTAAGTAATGTAACTCCAACCAAAATTCCAATATTAGTATTTTAAAGGCTAAACTTTTCTTGTTGTTTCTCGTATCTTAAAATACTAAAACATTTGGCACTCTCTATCAAATTTACACCACCTGACTCATCAATCCTGCTTTACTGTTTTACCCTCAGATACGTCTACGCCTGTGTGAAAGTATACAAGTACAAAGTTACTTAAAATATTAAAAGAACTTTTTGTACAAAAAGGACCTTAACATAGTAAACATTCTGTTGCTTTGTAAAGTATTCAATTTCAATTATCCTTACCTCTAACCTTTGTGTCTGATCCTTGCCCAAAAGGTCACGAACTTCTTCATTATATATTTCCAAATAAGACACACGAACCAAAAATCTATAAATAAAGTAACATTTTAAAACATAAAAGATAGTGAAATATTTATTTATAAGAACAGTTTTAAAATGTGTTTCCTGTGTTTGTACTTCTCAATATTAGAAAATAATTCTCCTTTACCTTGTGTCACCCTCTGCTTTTGCTATATGACCAAATATGTGAGCAAATGAATTGGGAATTATTCCTCTAAGTTCAGGAACAGCTCGAACACCTTCCATGGTAAAAGTTTTGCCTGTTCCAGTTTGTCCATATGCAAAAATAGTTCCTAAAAATGAAGAAGAGAATCAGTCACTTTTTGGAGTGAAAAATAGCTCTTAAAATTAATTCCTTTGACACTGATGTAATTTCTTCCCTGGATTCAAAATTTATTCTAGCACAAATTTCACCTTTACTATCAACAACTGTAATACGTACTTTGTGCCATATGAACAAAGCACTGTTAAAGCACCAAAGTCGATGAGACTTTCCAAATTATTAATATAAAATATCCCAAGCCTTAAATGTAAGAAATAAAAAAATTTTTCCAAGCGTGAAGCACTACAGCCAGGGCCACAGCTCAAAACCCTATCTCTTACTAAAAGGAAAAATAGAAAACAAAGTCAGAACAGAGCATCAATGAGCAGTGGGACTATTTCATTAATATACATGACATTGAGCAAGCAACTTAACCACTCAAAGCCTGTTTCCCTAAATAAACTATAGAAATACAAATAGTGCCTATTTCTTAGAATTGGCATAAAAATGGAAATAAAAAATGCATGTGAAGTTTGAGGTTACAATAAGCTATGATCATGCTCACTCTAACCTCAAACTCTTGAGCTCAAGCAGTTCTCCCAGCTCAACCTCCCAAGTAGCTAGGACTACATACAGGTACAAGGTACTATACTTGCCTAATTTTTTAATTTTTTGCTGAGATAAGGTCTCAATAATATGTTGCCCAGGATGGTCTTAAATTCCTGGCCTCATCAATCCTCCCACCTTAGGCTCCAAAGTGCTGAGATTACAGGTGTAAGCCAGGGCACTGGGCTGGTTTTCTATTTTTTCTCTGGATTGTTTCTATTGGTTTATTTTCGAGTTTACTATCTTTTCTTTCCTTTATGCAGATTCGTACTCCCATCTACTATTAATTTTCTTCTGCCTGAAAAAGATTTCTTCTAGGCTCGGTGCCTGTGGCTCAACGGGCTAAGGAGCCAGCTACGTACACCTGAGCTGGCAGGTTCGAATCCAGCCTGGACCCGCCAAACAACAATGACGGCTGCAACCAAAAAATGGCCAGGCGTTGTGGCGGGCGCCTGTAGTCCCAGCTACTTGGGAGGCGGAGGCAAGAGACTCACTTGAGCCCAGGAATTGGAGGTTGCTGTGAGCTGTGATGCCACAACACTCTATCCAGGGTGACAGCTGATGCTCTGTCTCAAAAAAAAAAAAATTTCTTCTAGTCCAGGTCTACTGGTGATGAAGTCTTTCAGTATTTGTGGTCTACAAAAGCATTTATTTCACCTTTGTTTTTAAAAGATGTTTCACTGGTTATAGGATTATAGATTGATAGTTTCTTCTTTCTGTACTTAAAAGATAAAATATGCTACTCTCTTCTCACTTGCATTAATTCTAACTAGAAATCTGCTTTCATCCTTACCATTGTTCTTCTATATATAACATGTCTTTCTTTCTTTCTCTGGTTGCTTTTTAAGATTTTTTTTTTTTTTTTTTGAGACAGAGTCTCACTATATCACCACTATATCACCCTCGGTAGAATGCTGTGCTGTCACAGCTCACAACAACCTCAAACTCTTGGGCTAAAGTGATTCTCTTGCCTCAGCCTCCCAAGTAGCTGGGACTACAGGCACCCGTCACAACGCCCAGCTATTTTTATGGTTGTAGTTGTCATTGCTGTTTGGCAGGCCTGGGCTGGGTTCAAACCCTTCGGCTCTAGTGTAGGTGGCTGGCGCCCTAGCCACTGTGCTACAAGCGCTGAGCCAAGATTTTTTTATTTTTTAAGACAAGGTCTTGCTCTGTTGCCAGGGCTAGAGTACAGTGGCATCATCATGGCTCACCACAACCTCAAATTCCTAGGCTCAAGTCATCCTCCTACCTCAACCACCAGAGTGGTTAGGACTACAGGCCTGAGCCACCATGCCTGGCTAATTTTTTTTTTTTTTTTTTTTTTTTTTTGGAGCCAGAGCTTCCATCTGTTGCACTGGGTAGAGTGCCATGGCATCACAGCTCACAGAAACCTCCAACTCCTAGGCTTAAGTGATTCTCTTGCCTCAGCCTCCCAAGTAGCTGGGACTACAGGCACCCACCACAACGCCCAACTATTTTTTGGTTGCAGTTTTCATTGTTGTTTGGCAGGCCCAGGAGCTGAGCCTTTTTTTCATTTTCTTTGGAGACTAGGCCTCACTGCTACCCAGGATGGGCTCTAACTCCTGGCCTCAAGTAATCCTCCCACTTTGGCCTCCCAAAGTGCTAGAATCATAGGCAGAGGCCACTGCACCCAGCCCAATTTTTTTCTTTACTATAAATTTTATACAGGTTTGATCATGATGTGCCTTGGTATAGTTTTCTCCATGTTTCCTATCTTTACAGTTTGTTAAGCTTCTTATAGTTTGTAGTTTTCATCAGATTTGGCAAATTTTAGCTGTTACTTATCTTCAAATACTTTTTCTGTCCCCAGACAAAATAGTTTTTAGAACAAAGAATATTGCCAAGGATAAAGACAGTAATTTCATAATGAAAAAAAGATTATTTCATCAGGACAACATAAAACTTAAGCATTGACTCGGCGCCTGTGGGTCAACGGGCTAAGGCGCCAGCCACGTACACCTGAGCTGGCAGGTTCGAATCCAGCCCGGACCCGCCAAACAACAATGGTGGCTGCAACCAAAAAATGGCCGGGTGTTGTGGCAGGCGCCTGTGGTCCCAGCTACTTGGGAGGCAGAGGCAGTAGACTCGCTTGAGCCCAGGAATTGGAGGTTGCTGTGAGCTGTGATGCCACGGCACTCTATCCAGGGTGACAGCTTGAGGCTCTGTCTCAAAAAAAAAAAAAACTTAAGCATTTATGTACCTACTCACAAGGTTTCAAAATACACAAAACAAAAACTGATAGAACTAAAAGAAATTTAAAAAGTCCAAAAATATAGTCAGAGAATTCAATAGCCCTCTCACAATAATTGATAGATTAAGTAGGCTGAAAATAAGTAAGTACATATAAAATTTGAATAACACTATCAAACAAATTGACCTAATGGAAATTTATAGAATATTTCATCCAACATCAGCAGAATATTCATCATTTCCAAGTACACATAAAATATTTAATAATAACCAACCACATTCTGGGTCACGAAACAAATCTCAATAAATTTAAAAACAGTCAAGTCATACAAAGCATGTTCTGTGACTAAAATGGGATTAAATTATAAATCAATAACAGAATCTCTAGAAAATCTCAAAATATTTGGAAACTAAGAAACACATTTCTAAATAACATAGGGATCAAAGCAAGGAGGAAAATAGAAAATATTTTGAACTATATGAAAATGGAAACATAAATAGTATATAAAAATGTGTGGGTGCCACTAAAACACTACTTAGGGGTTAATTTATAGCATTAAACCCCTACATTAGGAAAAAAGAAAGGTCCCAAAACAATGACCTAAGCTTCCACTTCAAGAAAGTAGGAAAAGAAGAGCAAATTAAACCCAAAGTAGGAGAAAAGAAACAATAAAGATCAGAGGAGAAACAGATGAAACAGAAAACATGAAAACAACATAGGAAAATTAATAAAACCAAAAGCTGATCTTTTCTGAGAAGATCAATAAAATTGACAAACTTCCAGCCAGAGAAGACATAAATTACGAATAAAAGAATAAAGGACTATAACTGTTTGCTAATAAATTTGACAACTTAGATAGAACAAACCTTCCATAAAAGACAAACTACCAAAACTCACTCAAGAAGAAACAGATAACCTGAATAGTCCTATAGCTATTAAAGAAAGTGAACCTATAGTTAAAAACCTTCCCACCATGAAAACTCCAAGGCCAGATGACTTCACTGATGAATTCTAGCAAATATTTAAAGATTAAGGCTCGGCGCCTGTGGCTCAATGGGCTAAGGCGCCAGCCACATACACCTGAGCTGGTGGGTTTGAATTCAGCCCAGGCCCACCAAACAACAATGACGGCTGCAACCAAAAAAAAATGGCCAGGTGTTGTGGCAGGCACCTGTAGTCCCAGCTACTTGGGAGGCGGAGGCAAGAGACTCGCTTGAGCCCAGAAATTGGAGGTTGCTGTGAGCTGTGATGCCACCGCACTCTATCCAGGGTGACAGCTTGAGGCTCTGTCTTAAAAAATAAATAAATGAATAAATAAATAAATAAAGATTAAATAATATTAACTTATTCTAGACAAATTTTTTTAGAAAATTGAAAAGAAGGCAATATATCCCAACTCATTCTACAAAATAAGCATTATTGTGAAATCAGAAGCAGACAAAGACATTACAAGAAAACTACCTACTTATATCTGTCAGGAACATATATGCAAACATATTAAACAAAACTTTAGTAAATCAAATCCACCAATGTATGAAA
Source organism: Perodicticus potto (assembly GCA_963574655.1). Classification (NCBI taxonomy): domain Eukaryota; kingdom Metazoa; phylum Chordata; class Mammalia; order Primates; family Lorisidae; genus Perodicticus; species Perodicticus potto. Next base: position 9,219 of record CAUYRH010171209.1, on the reverse strand, counting down.
AGAACAATACAGCATGACCAAGTAGCAAAGCTGATTTCACATTCAAAAACCAATTAAGGCTGGGCACAGAGGCTCACACTTGTAATCCTAGTAATTTGAGAGGCCAGAGCAGGAGGAGCTCTTGAGTCCAGGGCACATACACCATCCTGGGCAACATATCAAGACCCTGCCTCTACAAAATATAAAAATATTAGCAGGGCATGGTGGCACACGCCTAGAGTCTCAACTACTTGTGAGCTTAAGTTTGAGGCTGCAGTGATCTATAAGCATGCACTCCAGCCTGGGGCAACAGAGTGAGACCCTGTCTCTCAAAAAATATCAGTGTAATTTAACATATTAACAAATGTTTACCGGAATAGTATGGTTTCCATAGGTGCAGGAAAAAATGCATTTGACAGAACCAACATGCATTCCTTAAAAAACACTCTCAGCAAGGAACAGAAGCAAACTTCCTCAATCTAATAAAAAGTATCTGTGATAACTTATAGATAACATCATACTTATTTGGTCAAAGAATGAATGCATTTTCCCTAAGATCAGGAACAAGACCAAAATACCCACTCTCACCAACCACTTCTATTCAACATTTACTAGAGGTTCTAGCCAGTGAAATCAGACAACAAATATAAATTAAAGACATAAAGATTGGAAAGAAAAAAGCAAAAACTATATTTTCAGACATCATAATCTTATATACAGAAAATCTTAGGGTATTTACCAAAAAAAAAAATCTACTAGAATTAATAAGTAAATTTAGCAAGGTTACAGGATACGAGATCAATATACAAAAATCAAATGCAAACCACAATGAAGTATCACTTCAAACTGACTAGGATGACTATAATCAAAAAGACACTAACAAATGTTAGCAAGGATATGAAGAAACTGGAAACCTCACATATTGCTAGTGGGAATGTAAAATGATGCAGCTATTGTGGAAAACAATGTGGCAGCTCCTCAAAAGATTAAAGAAAGTTGTCGTATGACCTAGCAATTCCATTCCTAAGTATACACCTAGGAGAATTAAAAATACACGTCTACACGAAAATTTGCACAAGAATGTTCAAAACAACGTTATTCATAATAGCTAAAAAGTAGAATACAAATGTTCACCAACTAATAAACAAAATATGGTTTTATATAGATATATACAATGAAATATTATTCATCCAGAAAAGGTAATGAATTGCTGATATATGCTACAATAGAGATGAAGCCTGAAAACATTACTGTTAAGTGAAAGAAGTCATTCACAAAATGCCATATACTGTATAATTCCATTTATAGACAACATCAAGAACAGGCAAACTCATAGTTGTAGAAAGTATATCAATGATTGCTTGGTCAGGGGAAGGAGGGTGATAGTGGATTGGGAGTGACTGTTAATGGATACAGGATTTCTTTTTGAGGTGTTGGAATGCACTAAAAATAGGTAAGTGTGACAGTTGTGCAATATTGTGAATGCACTAAAAACTTATGAAATGCATACCATAAGATGGTTAGAATAATAAATTTATGTTGTTTGAATTTTATCTCAGTGAAAAAGCTATCCAAACAAATCAACTATATTACATATTAGCAATATACGATCCAAAAATGAAATTATGAAAACAATTCTATTCACAATAGCATCAAAAATACATAAGCCTAAATTAATCAAAAGCAGTGCAAGACCTACACACTAAAAGCTACAAAATACTGATGAGAAAAATTAATCAAGACATAAATAAATGGAGAGAGATATCATGTTCATGGATTGAAAGACTCAATATTATCAGAATAACAATTCAACAATCCCTATCAAAATCCTAGCAGGTTTTTGTTTTTTTTTTTGAGACAGAGCCTCAAGCTATCACCCTGTGGCATCACAGCTCACAGCAACCTCCAATTCCTGAGCTCAAGCAAGTCTCCTGCCTCTGCCTCCCAAGTAGCTGGGACTACAGGCGCCCGCCACAATGCCCGGCCATTTTTTCTGGTTGCAGCCGTCATTGTTGTTTGGCGGACCAGGGCTGGATTCGAATCCGCCAGCTTAGGTGTACGTGGCTGGCGCCTTAGCCCGTTGAGCCACAGGCGCCGAGCCCTTAGCAGGTTTTTTTTAATGGAAATTGATTAGGTGATTCTAAAATTTAAATGAAGACACAAAGGACCCAGAAATCAAAACAATTTTGAAAAAGAGTAACAAAGTTGAAAAACATATACTACCTAATTTTAAAATGTAATCAAGACAGGATAGACATAGAATAGAATAAATGGTGCAGATATAAGCCCACACAAATATAGCAAATTGATTTTGGACAAAAATGCTGAGTTAATTTGTTAAGTCTACTCAACAAATGATGCTGGAACAAGTAGATATCCACAGGCAAGAAAAAATAAAAATAAAGGGAGGCAAGAAAGAAAGAAAAATAACTCAGACCTTTATCTTACCCAATATAAAAGTTAACTCAAAATGGATCACAGATCTAAATGTAAGACCTAAAATTATTCAATTTCTCGATTAAAACATAGAATAGAAAATCTTTGTGGCTTTGAGTTTTGCAAAAATTTCTTACTTGTATTACCAAAAATGTGGTCTATTAAAAAAAAAACTGATAAACTGAACTTAAAAATTCAAATTTCTGGGTGGTGCCTGTGGCTCAAAGGAGTAGGGTGGGGCGCCGGCCCCGTATGCTGAAGTTGGTGGGTTCAAACACAGCCCTGGCCAAAAACTGCAAAAAAAAAAAATTCAAATTTCTTCTCTTCAAAAAACATTATTAAGAAAATGTAGAAACAAGGAGAAAGTATTCAAAAGCCATGTTATCTGATTAAATATTTAAGTCTAGGCTCGGGGCCCGTTAGCACAGTTTTACGGCACCAGCCACATATACCGAGTCTGGTGGGTTTGAACCCAGCCTGGGCCAGCTAAGCAGTAATGCCAACTGCAAAAGAAAAATAGATGGGCCTTATGGTGGGCACCTATAGTCCCAGCTACTTGGGAGGCTGAGGCAAGAGATTTGCTTAAGCCCAAGAGTTTGAGGTTGCTGGGAGCTGTGACGCCACGGCAGTCTACCGAGGGCAACATAGTGAGACTCTGTTTCAAAATAAATAAATAAATAAATAAATAAATATTTTAGTCTAGAATATACAAAGAATAAGAAAATAGCCAACATAATTATTTTTTTCTATATTTTTATTATTTCAGATTAATATGAGGGTATATCCAATTAGGTTACATTGGTTGTGTTTGTTAGGAAAAGTCTGAGTTGTATTTGAGTCCTTCACCCTGCAGGGGTGCCATATACCCCTACATTGTACCCACTAGGTAGGAACTTACTAAGCCCCTTCCTGCCTCCCCCTCTTCCCTTCTTGAATTTAATTGTGTTTTTCCTCTCATATGGGCCTATAGTTGTTCATCTATTAGTTTCAAATTAGTATTGAGTACATGAAATGCTTTTCTATCCATTCTCGAGATACTTTACTAAGGAGAATGTTCTTCAATTTCATTCAACATTTTTAAGTGGGCAAAATATGTTTTTTAAGAGACATTTCACCAAAGAAGACATTCAAATGACTAATAATTACAGGAACATATATGCAGCATCACTAGTCATTAGGCAAACACAAGTTAAAACACAAGATAGCACTACAGATCCTCTACAATGACTATAATTTAAACTAAGTGTGACAATCTGTTTTTTCTTTACATGCTAATCAAGAATTTCATTACAGTGCAGCTCAAAGGAATAGGGCACCAACCCCATATGCCAGAGGTGGCGGGTTCAGGCCCAGCCCCGGCCAAAAGCCACAAAAAATAAATAAATGATTAATTAAAAAAGAGATATTAAAAAAAAAAGAATTTCATTACATTCTAATCAAGAATGTAAAGAAACTGGAACACTCATACCATACTGGTGGGGGGAAAAAGTAGTACAGTCACCACTTTGAAAAACATACATTCATGATATAACCTCACCACTCCTAAGTTACTATCCAAGAGAAACATTAAATATCTGCACAAAGACACACATGGGAAGGTTCATAGCAGCATTATTTATAATAGCCTAATGACTGAAAACAATCCACATTTCCATCAACTAGTGAATGCCAAACAAAATGTGGTAGATTCATGCAATGGAATACAATTCAGCAATAAACAGGCACAAACTACTTATATATTGAAAAGAAAGATGAAAGACATTACGCTAAGTGAAAGAAAACAGGTATGAAAAATGACATACTGCATGATGTGATTTATGTGAAATTTCAAGAAAAGGAAAAAATATAGTGACAGCAGATCAATGGTTGCCTGAGAGTGGGACTACAGATGGATATAAAGGGGCTTTTGGAGATGATGCAAGTTTTCTAAGCTGGATTGTGATGATGGTTTCACAACTATATATGTTTACAACTCATCAAACTGTACAGCTACAATAAGTGAATTTATGGTGCACAAATTATGCTTCAATAAAGATGTTTTTAAAGAATAAACTATATAAAGTATTCACTTACCATTGTAGCCTTCAAGAACAGAATCAATAATAGGTCTTGCAGTTAAGTTATAAACATCAAGTTGTTTACTCTCTGGTCCAAAAACAGTATCAAAAGTAAATGTCTTTGGAGGTTCATTGGAAGAATCAGTCTTGTGTACGGTGATAGTTCCCCTCATCTCATCCACACTGACAGCCTGTTTGTAGCACATTGATTTCTCTCTCTCATTGAGGGGCCGGCACCTAACAACGACCTTCACATTATCGCAGCTTTCTGGCTTCTCTGATTTATTGATCTGGTGGAGACAATATTTACAAATAATAAGGACATTTACTTTCACCCTCAACAGATTAAATTTATAATTTGAACAAAGCTACTTTGTCATCTCAGTGCCTTGCACACATTAAGGACTTCATAAATATTTGTTAAATGTAATTGAAGAGCTTACATATGTATAGAAAAAGCTAATTAAAAGATACGAAAAGGAAAATAGTATATTTTACACTAGGAGAGAGAAAATTTGATTTACATTTATACTAAATGCTGTTCAAACAGAACACGAACCAGTAAATTATAGATTGTCTTTCTGCACAAAAATCCCTGACATCTTTTTTTGTGTTTCCTGCCTGTTGGAAAACACATGTGTACATGGTTAACAACTTTAATTCAAGAATATTAGGTCCTTTGTTCCCCTAAGACTTTTAATTTTATTTTTTAGAATGCATTAGTCAAAATGTTTTTTATCATGTAAAAATAAACATAGCTTATCTTCTCTACAGAAGACAGTAAGTTAAAGTCAGAAAAGAAACTCTAATGGCAGAGAAAAAATGTCTTAGCATGACCTACCCTTATAAACATTTGTATATGTCAATTTCTGAAATTTTATTTGATTAAGAATGTATGATAATAATCCTATTACCGAAATGAAAAAGTTCAACAGTTTTGTTGAACAGATACTTGTTCAATTCCTACTGTTTTAGATACATTCTAACCATTAAAGAGAAATATAATACCATGGACAAGTAACAGATTATATCCAATAATCCAAGTATACAATATATACTTTACTCCTTCTCTATCTTCATCATCACCCTTGTCTAGGTCACCATCACCTTGGCCCTGGATTATGGGTTCCTAAGTTACTCCTGCATCCAATTAGATTGCCCTGTCATCTGTTCTCCACACTGCAGTCAGTGTCAACACGAATCTAATAAGGTCACTCTCCTTAAAATTCTTCAATGGTTTCCCACTGATCTTAGGATAAAAATCAAAATCCTTAAGGTGCTCTGTACTATCTGGCTCCTACCCATGTGTGCTTCTTTGGGCTTATTCCACATAATACTTCCCCTGGCTCATTCTGCTGGGCTTCTAGTCACCATGCTCCTTCTCACCACAGGCCTTTCCATGTGCCATTCCTTCCACCTAGAACATTCCTCAAACCCCTCTTAGTTTAACATCTACCTATCCTTCAGATCTCAATAGCCAGTTTTACTTTCATAGGCTCTCGGAACACCCTGCACTCCCTTTCATGGAGACAGTTTTACTTTTTGTCTGTTCATTATTTGATTCATGTCAATAGAGAAGGGACTGATTTCAGACCACAAATTTCCTTTGTTATGCTCATAGCATTTAAAATCTTTTAGATTAGTTGCTAAAATTGAGAAATTTCACAAAAACAATTCCTGAAGTCTCTTGGGAAAAAAAAAAAAAAAGATGATCTGATATCTATAGGCCATCATTTCTACATGGCAACACTTTCCAATTCACCAGACTCTATTTCCATCTATCGTAGGACACCCACCCATTTCATTCATTAAGGTCATGTGCCTCATCTCTGTAACTGTGTATGCAACTCTCTTTCCAAGTTCTTTGCTCAGTATTTTATCTCCAGTGCCCAGTGTGTGGCTGGTGCACAATATTTATTGAATGAATAACTTGAAAGCAACGAACAAGAACAATTATAGAACATTTAATGCTGAATCCCAAGCACCATCCTTTAATTACATTTCACACCCGATAACAACGCCATGAGGAAAATTACATGGGAACTAAGGACCCAGACAGATTAAATAATTGTCCGAGGACTCCCAGGCAGTTCTCTTCATGACCCTTCATTGGGCTTACAATGTCCCATTACTAGAGCACGATAGCAAATTGTGAAATCCTGGGCGATAACATATCACCACCACCACCTGCACCACCCACCCACCCACACACACACACCCCTACAGGTTACTCTCCGCACTGTAAGCTGAAGCGCCACAAGAGGAATGACAGCTCGAACCTAGGAGAGTCTGACTCAGGGGCCTAGAACCCGGGCCGCGGCCTTGGCTCTGCCGCCTTCTGGAGCTTGGCTCCGGGGTGCAGGAGGTGTGGGGCATCCAGACTCTCCGCGGCCGCTCCCAGACGCCCTACTCAGCAGGCAGGGCTGGGAGCCAGAGCGCATCCTCCGGCACAGCGCCTTTATGTCAAGCAGTGCAGGCCCCACTGGATGCAGCAGCAACGGAGGCAGCAGGGCCTGTCCCCGGACCCCTCCCAAGGCCGCTGGACGGCCGTGGACCCGGGACTGACCCTCCGGAGCTCCCTAACCGCCAAGGCCCAGAGGGCCGGGCCCTGCCCCGCCCCACCCCGGCCTCCCTCCTGCTCCGCGCCTCCATGGCAACGGCCGCGCCCCCAGGCCAGACTGCTGGGATGAGAAGAAACCCCAACGGCTGAGCGACTCTCCTCACCGGCATCGTGGCCCCTTCCTGTGCCCGGCGGACGTTCCCGCCCGGGGTGCAGCCCACCGACACCGGTTCGCCGGACCAGCTTAGCCAGAGACTACCGAAACACCTTGGCGCTCTCGACACTGCGGCTTCTCGGGCGAGAGCGCTACTGCGCAGGCTCACTCCGGGCTCGCCCCGCCCCAACCCCTACCGCTCTTGGCCTCTAGAATCACGCCTGCGCGGAGGCTCTTAGCGTCCATCTCTTAGGACGCCCGACGGAGGCCGCCCCTGCGCAATGCTGCCATGTCGCTGCCCTAGAAATCTGGCTCGCTCAGAGGCAGGGACACCTGCCGGTGTTGGTGGGGAGAAAGCTATTACAGATTGCAAGACCCATTTTCTGGCGCTTGCGATACCCTGAATATTAAGAACAATGGCAATTGAACATTGTGTCCCATCAACACAGGAGCTAGAGCGGTGGTGTTAAAACATAAATCAGATGTTGTCTTTTCTCTGCTCAAAACCCTCTGCTGATTGGGGTAGGAGAGGCTGAGGTACAAGGATTGAGGCCAGGAGGTCAAGAACAACCTTCCCAATATAGCAAGACTTCCATCCCTATTAAAAAAAAAAAAAAAGTAAACTAAAAAGCTTCTGCACAGCCAAGAACACAGTAAGTATAGCAAGCAGACAGCCCTCAGAATGGAAGAAAATATTTGCAGGTTATCCCTCCGACAAAGGTTTAATAACCAGAATCCACAGAGAACTCAAACGTATTAGCAAGAAAAGCACAAGTGATCCCATCTCAGGGTGAGCAAAAGACTTGAAGAAAAACTTCTCCAAAGCAGACAGGTACACCACCTACAGATACGTGAAAAAATGCTCATCATCCTTAATCGTCAGAGAAATGCAAATCAAAACTACTTTGAGATATCACCTAACTCCAGTAAGATTAGCCCACATAACGAAATCCCAAAACCAGAGATGCTGGCGTGGATGTGGAGAAAAGGGAACACTTCTACATTTCTAGTGGGAATGCAAACTAATATGTTCCTTTTGGAAGGATGTTTGGAGACTACTTGGGATCTAAAAATAGAACAGATCCTATTGATCAGTTCTAGGCATTTGATCCTATAATTCTTTTACTAGGTATATATCCAGAAGACCAAAAACCACATTATAACAAAGATATCTGTACCAGAATGTTTATTGCAGCCCAATTCATAATTGCTGAGTCATGGAAGAAGCCCAAGTGCCCATCGACCCACAAATGGATTAATAAATTGTGGTACATGCATACCATTAAATGTTATGCAGCCTTAAAGAAAGATGGAGACTTTACCTCTTTCATGTTTTCATGGATGGAGCTGGAACATATTCTTCTTAGCAACGTATCTCAAGAATGGAAGAAAAAGTATCCAATGTACTCAGCCCTACTATGAAGCTAATTTATAGTTTTCATATGAAGGCTATAACCCAATTACAGCACAAGAATATGGGGAAAGGGGCAAGGGAGGGGAGGGGGAGGATGGGTGGAGGGAGGGTAATTGGGATCACATCTATGGTACAGATGAAACTTACTAAATGCAGAATACAAATGTCTTCCTACAATAACTAGAAAAGTGCCATGAAGGCTATGTTAAACAGTTTGATGAAAATGTTTCAGATTGTATATGAAGCCAGCACATTGTACCCAACCATTGCACTAATGTACACAGCTAGGATTTAATTTAAAAAAAAAAAAAGTGGCTCGGCGCCTGTGGCTCAACGGGCTAAGGCGCCAGCCACGTACACCTGAGCTGCCGGGTTCGAATCCAGCCCAGATCCGCCAAACAACAATGACGGCTGCAACCAAATGGCCAGGCATTGTGGCGGGTGCCTGTAGTCCCAGCTACTTGGGAGGCAGAGGCAGGAGACTTGCTTGAGCCCAGGAATTGGAGGTTGCTGTGAGCTGTGATGCCATGGCACTCTATCCAGGATGACAGCTTGAGGCTCTGTCTCAAAAAAAAAAAAAGTAAAAATTAGCTGAGCTTGGTGGCACAATGTTTGTAGT
>CAUYRH010171202.1:0-15736 GCA_963574655.1 Perodicticus potto | reverse complement strand
CAAACCTTACTATATGCAGAATACAAATGTCTTCATACAATAACTAAGAAAACGCCATGAGAGCTATGTTAATCAGTTTGATGAAAATAGTTCAGATTGTATATGAAACCAGCACATTGTACCCCTTGATTGCACTAATGTGGCTAACAGCTATGATTTAACAATAAAAACAATAAAAAAAAAAAAAAAGGAAAATCGCAGGGAAGAGAAAATACATTTACAGTTCTGTACTGTATTTATCAATACCGTAAGTTTGCATCATCTATTTATAAACTGAGGTAGCAACCACAGCTGCAGACCTCAATCTACCATCTATTATGGAGCAATTCAGTGTTTTACAGCAATGTCCTGACTTTGCTTCTTGGGAGCACTTCCAGCATCACTGCTTCCTGGGCATTACTTAAGCCTTATAGTATTCCCCTAAACACCACAAAAACTCCTTGAGAACCAAGAGACCACTTTTTCTGTGACATGCAGCTTACTGGGAAGATGAACTGCACACATGGAGATGATCAGGGTCACATCACACACGCAACATGTGAGCTCATGGCAGTGGTAACTGAAGGTGGCCACTAGTTAGTGTTACCAGCTACGGAACAACCATAGCAGTAGAGTGTGCTAATTAGTGTTACCAGCTGGGAAACAACCACAGAAGTACAGTGCATGCTAGTTAGTGTTACCAGCTACAGAGCAACCACAGCAGTACAGTGTGCTGGTTAGTGTTGCCAGCTAGGAAACAAAAACAGCAATACAGAATACTAGTTAGTGTTACCAGCTATGGAACAATCACAGCAGTACAGCACGCTAGTTAGTGTTAACCAGCTAGGAAACAACCATAGCAGTACAGCATGCTAGTTAGTGTTACCAGCTGTGAAATGTACCCAGTACAGTGTACTAGTGTTACCAGCTACAGAACCACAGCAGTACAGTGCGCTAGTTGGTGTACCAGCTACAGAATAGCCACAGAAGTACAGTGTGCTAATTAGTATTACCAGCTATGGAACAACCACAGCAGTACAGTGTACTAGTTAGTGTTACCAGCTACGGAACAACCACAGCAATACAGTGCACCCTAGTTAGTGTTAACCAGCTAGGAAACAACCACAGCAGTAGTGTTAACCAGCTGGGAAACAACCACGGCAGTAAAGCATACTAGTTAGTGTTACCAGCTGGGAAACAACCATAGCAGTACAGTGTACTAGTTAGTGTTAACCAGCTGGGAAACGACCACAGCAGTATAGTACACGCTAGTCAGTGTTACCAGCTATGACTCACAGCTATACTTTTAAGTTTGTTATATTCTCTCACCTGAGAATAGCGTCATGCACGGTCCATAAGTGTATCCATAAGTTTTGATAAGTTTTAACTTTTTATAATAGATCTGTATTTATTTTATGGTAGTAAATAATAAAACAGACTACCATCTTCATATATTTTATATATTCGTGATATATCTTTTTCTTAATTTTCAATTTTTTTAGTTCGTCTACAAGCTTTTTTAAGTTATCATAATTGGCTCCATGAACAAAAATGCTTTTTTTGTACTTCTCATGTTCAACTTCTCTGGCCTCTAAGATTCACTGATCAGAACTTTCCAACTTTGTTTCACTAATCCATTCCCTTTTGGGATGTTTTTCCTCCAGAAACGGCAGAGCCTCCTTGCAGCCACGGTGTAAGGACAAGGCCTTACACCATCTGCTGTCTCACAGCCCCTGCAGATTGTGTCCAAGGACTGCCTGAGCTGCCTCCTCCCTTCGTCCTGCCCGCACACATAGCAGGAACAATGATCAGTATTAACCCCCCACTCTTTACACTACTATAATCCCTCTGGGGGACTTACTGCCATCTTTTCATCATGCGGCATATGTGCTAGCATAATTTTTCATTGTGCTTGTGTTCTGACACTCTGCCCCACACAGGTGACAACATTCACTCATTTCACACATACATTATTTCAACTCTGAAAAAATGCTGACTCCATCAGTTGAGGAGGCAGATTTGAGACCGTTCTCCCCATTAAATCTCCCTTCTTCCTTGACAATCCTCATTGTCTCAGTAATTGGCTTTCTGTGCAGTGAGTAATAGAGAGAAACTTCCTGAAGTTTCATTAATATTGCTATAGATCTCCAAAACAACTTTCTAGTATATTTATTTTTAAAAAATCCATGTGCAGGCTCGGCACCTGTGGCTCAACGGGCTAAGGCACCTGCCCCGTACACCTCAACTGGCGGGTTCGAATCCAGCTCAGGTCTGCCAAACAACAATGATGGCTACAACCTAAAAAAAAAAAAAAAAAAATGGCTGGGCGTTGTGGCAGGCGCCTGTAGTCCCAGCTACTTGGGAGGCAGAGGCAGAATACTCACTTGAGCCCAGGAATTGGAGGTTGCTGTGAGCTGTGATGCCAAAGCACTCTATTCAGGGTGACAGCTTGAGGCTCTGTCTCAAAAAAAAAAAAAAAAAAATCCATGTGCAGGCTGGGCTGGACACCCGTAGCTCAATGGTTAGAGTATGGCCCCATGCACCGGGGATGGTGGGTTTGAACCTGGCCAAGGCTGCTAGACAAAATAAATAAATAAATAAATAATCCATGTGCAGTTAAAACCTGTGTTGTTCAAAGGTCAATTGTGGGGCTAGGTGTAGTGGCTCACATCTGCAATCCCTCAACCCTTTGGGAGGCCAAGGCAGGTGGACTGCCTGAGTTCAGGAGCTGGAGATCAGCCTAAGGAAGAGTGAGACTCTGTCTCTACTAAAAATAGAAAAATCAGCCAGATGTTGTGATGGCTATTCAGGAGGCTGAGGCAAGAGGTTCTCTTGCGCCCAGGAGTTTGAGGTTGCTGTGAGCTGTGATGCCATAGCATTCTACCCTAGGGTGACAAAGTGAGACTTTGTCTCAAAAAAAAAGGGTCAACTGTGTTATTCAGTAATGAAAACGAAGGAACTATTGCTGTGAACAAATCAACACAGATGAATCTCAATGTAATTATGTTGGCTAAAAGCAACCAGACCAAAAAAATATCTTCCATATTATCCCATTTATATAAAATTCCAGAAAATGTAAAACTCATCCACAGGGGGAAAGTGGATCAGTGGCTGCCTGGTGTTGGGGGAGGAGGACAGCCACCGAAAATTCATCCATCACCCTGAGAGGGTGGTTCCTGGTACCCATGATCAATCTTTGGAAATAGGTACATTTCTAATCTATTGTACATCAGTTACACATCAATAAAGTTGTTTAAACACAGACAACAAATGAATAAATAACTATTCTCATGAAGTCTCTAAATCTAGGAACAGAGTGATTTGTTAAATGAGATCAAGGAGATACAATCTGCAAAAGTCTCACTGTTGAAAGCACCAATGGCCAAATTACCAATATCTTCAACAAAGGATTTCGAGGACAAAGAAAAGATGACAAGGGAATCTATAAAGAAATTCATCAGCAACTACAATGACCTCTCATAAAGAAAAAAGGCGGGGAGAGAAAGGGACAGGAGGGGAAGGGAGGGAGGAAGGGAAAGGGGAGAGGAAGCTGAAGAAGAGGGAGGGGAGAACGAGGCCAAGAACAGGGGAAGAGGAAAAAGGAAGGGGAGGAGACAAAGAGGGTGGCCACTTTACCATTTGGCAAGTGCCAGGAAGGATTCTGGCATCTTCATAGTCAATGTACTTTGGTGCAGCATTCTGTTTATACAAACTCTTGGAAAATGTAGCCACTCTACAGTGATGGCATCAGGGCTGGCCTGGGTGATCTGGCCATAAAAAAATGACTGGAAAAGCCCAGGGTGAGTTCTGAGCAGCATACTTTCATCTCTGTAATTTTTTACATTGCTCAAATTTCTTTATGGAACAGTCAAGTATAAGTTTTACAAATACAATAAAGTTATTTTTTAATTGTTTTAAGGGAATACAGCTATGTAACTGATAAAAGAACATTTGTTTTACTTTCATTAACAGTAAACAAATGTTTATTTTCTTGTGTTCAGTATTTCATGAATTTACTTGTGGCTGGGATGGAGCTTGTGGCCAGAACCAGGTGCCCTTGGCACTAACCAGTTAGGATGCACGGATGAGACAGGGACCAGGGCAGGTGCCCTTGGCACTAAACAGTCATGACGCAAGGACAAGAGTCTCTGCCTTTAGGGGAGGTGGCCAGGCTCCTCAGAGGATGGCACAGACAAGCCACACACCCATGGCCTAGGCCACCCTGCTGCCCCACTCCATGTGTGTGGGATACACTAGGGACACGTGTGTGCGGACTCTAACATGCCAAGTGTGGGATTTCTGACCGCCCATCCAGCACTCCACGGTGATGTTGTTTCCTGGGTCAGACCTCTAATTGGCACTGTTAGGCCATGACAAAGCCAGTGTCTGTCTGTACCATGCTGCTGGCGTTTCACACGGCCCAGTCAGCAGCGTGTGAAGATGCAAAGACCATGCCCCGATGTCAGAAGCAAAGGCTACACATACAGTCAGGAGGCAGGAAGCTGGCTCTGAGAGGGACTTAAACTGTTGTGCATGAAACAGATGTGTCTGCAACGAGGACAGATGGGCCACTGAGAGGTACCTGGGTCAGAAGCTGGTTGGGTGCCAGCTGGTTGATCCAGCGTGTGTACCGTTCGGTGGAGTTGGGGGGATCTCTGTTCACGCAGCAGCCTATAATCTGTGAAAAACAACCACAAACAGCAGGTAAGAGAAGACTGTGCAGGCAGCATGTGTACTCAGCCCACTCATGTATACCCCATGCTGCTTTGAGCTACAGGTACAGAGAGGATCTCACTGTGGCCTGCCGACTCTGCGTCAGGCCAGGAGGAATTCCTAGAGCGCAGGGGATGGGGTAGGGTGGGGAGCTGTCCAGCTCAGAGATAGGCAGGAACTCAGCGTTACTGGACCCACGCAGCAACGCTGAGTAGCATCTAAGCAGTGAATAGCTGACACTTCCCTCGGTGGAATTAAGAATATGACACATACATTTCCTCCTCAATGTACTGAAATTAAAATGATCCATATACATGGTCCAAAATACCCACGTTATGTCCAATGACTTACTTCTTGAACCATATCTCAAAGCGGATGACACAAATTGCCACCATGGCCTTGGGCAGCAAGTCTGAACATCCTCACTTTAGCCTCAGGAAACCCCATCCCCAAATAAAGAGACACCCACTAGGAACTCAGTGCCCTACAGTAGCCTCAAGCCCCCTCTCCCTGGGCCACCAAGTAACCCCCTAAGAACACGTTTTCTTAGTGTCTCCACATACCTCTCTGCTTCCTGCCAATTATCACTCTGACATTACACAAGCTCAGCGGCGTCCTTCCCACCTCCATCCACCCTCTGCCCAGCCTCTGCCTCCCCTTGCTGTGGACACGACCCATCTCACTGCCAGTCACCCCCTCTGCTCCTGCACTAGCCCCTGGCTCTGTCTGCTCCTGCCCCACCTGCCACAGCACCCTGCAATCTGGAGCAGTCACTTGTACTCTTGCTGTAGGACACTCCTGCAGTATGTCCAAACATCTCTAAGATGTTCAGACATGGGAGATAAGGTCCTGCAGACAGTCTGAGGTCTGGACATCAGAGGTCAGGCTCAGAGACCAGCTGCACAGGTGGGAGCTGGCTGGTTACAGGGAAGCCAAGCACTCTGCCCCCAGCTGGGGAAGGTACTAAGCATTTCTGCATGCTACAGAGCCCACCCGGCGAGGGCCCAGGGTACAAGTTCTGAGAATTCGGTAACACCTTTTTGGCACCAGGGCTAGGTTTCATGGCTGCCAATTTTTGCACAGACTGGGGCAGTGAGGATGGTTTTGGGAAGACTCGAGCACATTACACCCACACCTCAGATTACCAGGCATTGGATTCCCATAATGAGCGCCAACTGAGACCTCTTGTTTACAGCAGGGCTCAAGCTCCTATGAGAATCGAATGCCACCACTGACCTGACAGGAGGCAAACTCAGGCCATGATATGAATGATGGGGAGTGGCTGTCAGTACAGATGAAGCTTCACTTCCCTGCCCACTGCTCACCTCCAGCTGTGTGGCGTTGTTCCTGACAGGCCACAGACTGATACCCATCAGGGGGCCAGAGGTTGGGACCACAGCATTAGGGTGATCCCTGGTGCAGGGGTGCTCCTGGGGGCCCTGGGGTGCGTCCAAAGGTCCCCTGACCAGCAGGCACACTAGTTTCCCCTTGGTGCTCCCTGCAAGCCCAGCATGTCCAGGGCCAGCTCTTATTCCAGAGCAGGTGATGTGAGGGCAACAAGTTCCCCCTCATGGCAGCAGCCCTCCCCAGACCACAGCCTGGACTATAGCCACGAGAGACCCCAGATCACCTTGTCTGGACATGACTATGTCATCCCTGCCCCCCAAGAACCAAGGACACTGTCAGAACACATCTCATACCCACTTGAGGCCCTAAAAAGGCAAGAATAAATTACTCTGATAGCTCCCACCTCTCCAAGGGCTCCAAGGGCTGGTTTGATAATTCTGACCCCGACCTGCCTGGGAGATTACCCTCCAGCTTGGCATGGCCTCCCCCAACTGTGGGCACAGAGCAGTCGTATGCTCTTGGCTGATGCTCCAGTCCTGCCCCCTAGAACATCCTCAGAGGAAGGCTCAGAGGGACACACACAGAGTTTACACAGAATGTCTGAAAGTCTTCAGAGCTGGCCAACATGGCTGCCCAGATGATAGCGGCTTCGTATTCGGGATGGGTCACCTGCAGCCCCAAGCTGGGGGGCAAGCAGGACCAACCAAGATGTTCCTGACCAGCGAGCTGTGACTTACTGTCCACCAAACACCAAACCCTTTCTTTCTTCTTTCTCTTCACTCTAGGAAATTCCTTCACTTCACTCTTTATAAGCTCATTATGAGATGCATCCTGGGAGATGGGAGTTGGGGAGTTCATACATCCAGGCAGAGAAGAGATACCCCTGTAGTAGATGGGAGAGGTGAGGCTGTATGTCCAGGCAGGGCACCTGCCCTCCTGGAATGGACAGGGTTCAAGGAGGCTGTGTAGTATTGAAAGGACAGAGAAAAGAAGGCTCCGAAGTCCCTGAGGCCCTCTCCCTTCTGACCTGTAAGGTGGAGATGAGGAAGCTCACCTCACAAACTCAGTCTTGGAAGGCAGGGAGGTCCTCTCCTTGGTCTCCTGTGCCTCTTGCCCCATGGGAAGCCGTGCACATGTTCATCACTGATACTGAACATGTAGGTTGCCCCATTCCCCCAGGCTAAGTGGATACTCTAACATGGAAAGCAGGCCCCTCACCCATCCCATCAGCCTTCAAGAGTTCACCTGTCCCTTAGGCGGTGCCTGTGGCTCAGTGAGTGGGGCGCCAGCCCCATGTACCAAGGGTGGTGGGTTCAAACACGGCCCTGGCTGAACTGCAACAAAAAAATAGCCAGGCGTTGTGGTGGGTACCTATAGTCCCAGCTACTGGGGAGGCTGAGGCAAGAGAATCTCCTAAGCCCAGGAGTTAGAGGTTGCTGTGAGCTGTGACGCCACGGCACTCTACCGAGGGTGATAAAATGAGACTCTGTCTCTACAAAAAAAAAAAAAAAAAAAAAAAAGAGTTCACCTGTCCCAAGGCCATGGGGCATGGCCTCTCCCCAGGGGGGCTCGCTTGTGGGAGGACTAATCTGGCACCCTCCCTGCTGCCACCACTCCTGCAGCTGTGTGGCTTGTTTCTTGCCTCTGTGCCTTTGCTCAGGGGACCTCAAGAGGAAGGCTCCTTCTTCATCACCCTCAGGACTACCACTCTCGGAGCAAACATAGGTTTTCCTGAGTCTGTCCCAACTTCTGTTCCAGAAATGCTCTTGGCTCCCAGAAATGAGAATAAATACTGTACTTGGGGTTGCCTCATAATGCTGTAATATCAAAATCTAAAGGTTCTGCAGTGACTTCCATGCAACTGCCCAATTTATGAAAACTGTCATCAAGGATCTTGCTTTCCCAGCTAAATGGTTTTTCTATAAATGGCCTTAAAAAATAATGACCAGTAGGGCGCTGGCCCCATATATCGAGGTGGCAGGTTCGAGCCTGGCCCCGGCCAAATTGCAACGACAAAAAATGATAATAATATCTTTGTGGTGCATATGTGAAGGGTCAGGAGAAATCTTCTAAATACGGATCAAAATTGTTTTCACATAGTAAATGAGAAAATATCATGAATGTTATATTAATCAGGTTGATAAAAATATCTCAGATTGTATGGGAAGCCCGCACACTGTACTCCAAGCCTGAATTATTGTACACAGTTATGACTCAATAAAAAATAATTAAAAAAAATAAATATAAAAAAAATTAAAAAATAACTTGAAAAAGTTTGAATTGTTTCTTAATTTCTTGAGTTTTAATTAAAATTGAGGTAATTAAAAGTATTCAATTTTAATTGGAATTGAAGAGCCACAGAGAAAAATATCTTAATAGTATGTGGTTTTTGTTTTGGCATTTGAAATGTATTGCCCAAGTCTTTGTGCTTACCCTTTCTCCTTGTTTTTAACTGCCTTTTGGATTTGGTTGATTTTGGTACTTCTTAGGTTCTTTACAAAATATTTTTAGTATGTGTAGCTATTTGAGATCTAGACTCTAATCAAATTCCAGCCAGATAGTTTTTCTCTTATGGTTAAGCATGATTTGCAGAGTGCTGACAAAATTATATTATATCCAGTTTTTTTTTTCTTCTGTACTAAAGGTTGCCTTTTTTTTTTTTTTTTTTGAGACAAGTCTCACTTAGTTGCCCTGAGATTGAGTGCCATAGTGATGGTGTCAGAGTAACCTGAAACTCTTGGGCTCAAGCGATTCTCTTGCCTAAGCCTTCCAAGT
This sequence comes from Perodicticus potto, assembly GCA_963574655.1. Lineage (NCBI taxonomy): Eukaryota > Metazoa > Chordata > Mammalia > Primates > Lorisidae > Perodicticus > Perodicticus potto. Next base: position 6,922 of record CAUYRH010171202.1, on the reverse strand, counting down.
AGCTGGGACTACAGTGCCTGCCACAACACCTGGCTGTTTTATTTATTTATTTATTTGTTTGTTTGTTTGTTTGTTTTAGAGACAGAATCTTACTTTATCGCCTTCAGTAGAGTGCTGTGGCATCACAGCTTACAGCAACCTCCAACTCCTGGGCTTAGGCGATTCTCCTGCCTCAGCCTCTGGAGTAGCTGGGAATACAGGCGCCGGCCACAACACCGGGCTTTTTTTTTTTTTTTTCTTTTTGGTTGCATTTTGGCCAGGGCTGGGTTTGAACCTGCCACCCGTGGTATATGGAGCCAGTGCCCTACCCACAGAGCCACAGGTGCTTCCCCCAGCTGTTGTTTAGAGATGGGGGTCTTGCTTTTGCTTAGACTGGTCTTGAACTCCTGAGTTCAAGCAATCCACCTGGTTTGGCCTCTCAGTGCTAGGATTACAGGCCTGAGCCACCACGCCTGGCTATAAATTCTTTACCTATTTCTTCACCTATTATATTTTGTTTTGCCTGATGCAAAGTTGCCATAGTTGTACTTTTCATTAAAGAGGAAATAAGTTTTCTATCCTTGTTTATTGGTAACCTCTAGTAGATTAGGTTTTCTGTCCTAATTAGTATCACCTGCAGATGAAGGGGGAACTACCATGGATTAGAGAAAATGGTCTAAATTCTTCAATAGTTCTAAAAATCATTCATTTTAAGCAAAAGGGTTGTACATGCACATGATTGAAAATAAAATAGAAAGATACAGATATTCCCTGTCTGCCATATCCTCTCCTTGAAGGCAGGTGCTGTCACAGCAAGTTTTCTTCCTACATTTACAACCGTAGCCATCCTTTTTAATGGGTGCATAATATTCATTGTATGGAATGTTCTATAAATTCCCATTTTGGTGGACATTAAGCTTGTTTCTTATCTTTACCTTTTTTTTGGCAAAATTTAATATATTTCAGTTACACTAAAAAAGTTTATAAGCTCTAGCAAGTATACTTAGCTTTATGGTTATAAATTTTAAACAAGAGAGCAAGACAGAGTACATTTTTCTATGTGGTTAATGTACAAAACATCCCCCTTCTCTTGAGAAAAAGTATATCTAAATTAAAACATTATATATATTATCTACATATTTAATAGTAGGGATGCATCACAACATTGGTAATAAGAAGAAAAATGTTTGCATTTGTTTTTAAATTGAAAATTCTTCTGGTTGTTCACACGGAGGCCTTACAGGTAAAAAGAACATGAGGTCACCACCAAGGGAATCCTGGCGGGAATGTTCTTGATGTCCGCCCTCCTGCTGAGTGAATGGATTGCTACAGTGCAGGCCTGTTAAATCAACAAGGTGGCATTCAGTAGTGAGACTTATCAAATAGTACTGATGGAGGAAGTTTAGTTTCCTCTTCTTTCTTCTTGAGACGATAGTCTATGATGTATTTTTTTCAGGGCTACTCATCAAAACATCGTGTGATGTAGTTGAAGAATTTAGTTCTATTCCTTCCACAACATCTGAAATTTATACTTTTTTGTTAATATTATCTGCTATTCCACCAGCAAGAAGAGGCAAACTCCTTCTTTCACTGGATAAATAATCCATCTCAAAGTTTACCTTATTTTCATCGTGTTTCGCTTCGATTAAATCTTGTGATCCAGGACACTGAGCATCTTCTTCTATGCTGCTCTGGCTTGCAGGAATATTTGCAAACAGTCTTCTTATCATCATGTTCATGTTTGGTACTCTGAGGACTGGAACTCTCTGGGGACGCAGTCTGTCCTAGGAAGCTCACCACACCCCTGCTCTGAGACGCAGCTTTGCCTACAGACTCAGGGGTTCAAAGTCTTTGAGAAGGATGTTCAAAAGAAATGGAAAATCCTGAAAATGATTTAATGGGACTTTCAACCCTGAAAAATCCAGCATCAAACACTATTTTATCAATCTCCTTTGGCATCACAGAGGCTGCTGCTTTCGCCTGGTCGCCCTGCTTCATCTTCTCTCTCACTGCAGCCAGGCGATTTCTAGGCGCAATTCTTCCACCATCGTCTTGGTTTATTCACTATACCTGAGACGACGTTTTTCCTGAAGACTTTTTTTGCTTGCATTACTATTGTTTTGTCACCCAAATTCTCCAAGTCTGGTCAAATTGTTGAATTTTTGGTGTACATTTTCTATCTGAAAACTAATCATCATATCCCAGAACCTTTCCAGATCTGTGCAAGTAGTCACCTTTTCACCTCATTTATATCCACGATCATTCACTAGTTCTTCAAATTGTTTGAACCTGTCCTTCATAAGGAGTCTTGTTTGACCAACTGCTGTGTGAATAACATCTTTAGCATCATCTGGAATGTCCAATTCCGGCTGCTTCTCCTACTGAAGGCAACTTGATGTCATTAATTCCTCAGTTTCTGATTGGAGGATATTTCTGAACTATGGTACATGTTGCAGTTGAGATTATCTGTCCTTCCTTTCTCTCAAGTGATGGGACTCTGTTACTAGAAGGCCATTTGAGTTTTTAGTAGTAGACTTATTATGACTTAAGACCTGTTCTTCATTTCAAACTGTTAGAGAACCCAAAGGACATTGTAATTTATTTGAATCTTGTTGTACTATCTTGGTAGCTGACATTTTGTATTTTAGAGCCAAAATGTCTTTTGTTGCTTCTTGAGTATTATCATCTTCTATTTTCCAAGGGGTCCAGGTAACTGGGTGTCAAGAAATGATCAGCGGTTCTGGGAGTCATGGGTGTGACTTGATAGGTCTTTAGACCATCCAGGGGCTTTTCAGGTTTTGTTTCTATTTGGGGGGCAAGTCTTCCTTTATTTGGTGCCTTTGTTCCTGATTCATTGTCAGCAGTGGCTCTTGAGAATGGCTTTCTTGCTGTGCTCAATGAGACCTGCTTTGCTGCTTGAGCAGCTGATCAAGTCATTCTCACTGACGTGGGTGCTACAGGCTGTACAACTTTTTCCTCTTTGTCCAACACTTTCTTTTCAGAAGTTTGTCTTTAACCAGGTCGTACTGCTTGAATATCACTCCCATTATTAATCTTAGTCTGCTCCATCAGGTCTTTGGTCTTTGACCTTGTAATCTGTACAGAAGATGAGATAGTCTTTTGTGGCCCAGCTTTCATAGCATTCAGGTTTGATTAAAGAAAACCAGGTGTATCAACCACTTTAAGCACTTCCCGTTTAGCTTTCTCTCTCTCCTGATCTTTTAATTTTTGTATTTGCTTTTCTTTGAATTTTGGAGCACTTGTTTTCGTTGGTCACACAAGAACAGTTTTCATTGACCTTGGCTTGATATTGGCCTTCTCTAGAGCAAGCTCTTTAGATTCTTATCTAATTCAACAAGAATTCTATCTTCCAAGGTTGGAATGTTGACATCTTTCAAACCAAAGTGTCTATTCTGTTCATATTCCTTATGTCTATTTTGTGTCTGAGACAGTGATTTCCTATGAGCAAGTTCAATCCTAATTATTTCAGTACTGAAATCCTTTCTGAACTGACTGGCAAAATGTGATGAAGACATCATGAGGCATCTTCTAGCGTGAAACCTCAAGCGAATCAAAAGTAAAAGAACCCTGAAAGTGGACAAGCACTGCCACCTCCGAGCCTCACCTCCGCACAACTCAAACTTCCTGCACCAAGCCCACCTTTGGCTTTTAAAATAATGTATTTATGAGTATTGTATATAAAATTTTAGAAGTGAAATTTCTGTGCCAATGGATATAGAAATATGCTTAAATTTTTGCTAAATATTTCCAAATTGTTCTTGGTGTATTCATTTCTAAAGTTAGAATGTTAATTTTATAAAATTCTCTGCAAAAAGCATGATTAGTAGATGCGTTATATGCTGTTTATAACTAAATTTTTTTTCTCTATTTTAATTTTGTGGTTGCAAGCACTGAACACTCATACAAACAACTGGCATTTACTCATTTATTTTGTTAAAAATGTGTTATTTCAATTACTAGCAGTCACTGTAATTTTATTCTTTTATATAGATTAATCTACCTTGCAAGTGAATTTTGTTTAAATGGGATTTTGGCCAGGGGCTAGTGGTAGAGGCAGTGGGGGATTTAAGATAAAAAAGGGATTTGGGATTAGGAATCTGTTTCCAGTAAGTCACATAAAAATGAAGTTTTGCTTACCAGGTCAAGACAAAGAATTGAACCCATTATACTGCACTGTATTCTAACCCCTCTTTATAACACTGGTGAAAATGCAGTCATCTTGTTACAGACCTCTTTTAAGGAAGGAACTGGGTCTGCGTGAAATCGAGGACCTTGGTTGGTTGTGACCTCCATTACTTGGGGCAAGGGAGTTAGTTAGATATCTGAGGAGCAGAGCACCTAGAGGGGGAAGAGAATGAGTTTGGGTAAAAGAGGGAGAGATGGTAATGAATGTCAGGTGTTTCCCTGCTGTCATTTGTTGACACTGCAGTGTTGGGACAGCTAAGGGGAGAGATAGGGAAGTGGGAAATGATGTTACTAGTCCCACCCAGGGAATCCTGATAGTTGGGATTCAGGTGAATTGTCATCAATTAGGTCTTGAGGCAGGTGATGGAGAGGAATGAAATGGAAATGACTGTAATTTGTCAGGAAGATTTATAGTCTGTGAAAGGGCAATGGAATGGAAAAGTTTTCTAAGGTGAGGCAATAGAAACAGCTATGTTAAGCATTTGTAGTTTATTCTTTTTAAAAAAATCTTTTATAGGTTTGAAAAAAAAAATCTGTTATAGGTTTGGCTCCTGTAGCACAATGGTAAGTTATGGCGCCAGCCGCATATACCAAGGGTGCTGGGTTCAAACCCAGCCTGGGCTTGCTAACAACAATGACAACTGCATCAAGAAAATAGCCAGCATTGTGGTGGGTGCCTATAGTCCTAGATACTTGGGAGGCCAGGGCAAGAGAATCACTTAAGCCCAAGAGTTTAAGTGAGCTATGAGCTCTGTGAGCTCTGATGCCATGGCATTCTCCAGAGGGCGACATAGTGAGACTTTGTCTAAAAAAAAAACAACAAAATCTTTTACATAGTTTTTGGAGGCAAGTAGGTAGTAGGGGTTGAGAGCATTTTAAGGATTGTTTTGAGGGTTTGGGCTCCATATAGATTTTTTAAGGATATGCTAACCATTCTACCTTAAAATAAATAAATAAAAATACACAAAAGCTCAGACTTAAAAAGAGAATGTTCTGGCTGGGTGCCCGTAACTCAATGGTGAAGGCGCTGGTGCAGCCACGGTGCTCCCTCTAGGAAGTGTCAGTAGTGACCAGAGGAGCTGGGTGTCTCCACCACTGCCAGTGTCTATAGAAGGGAACCAGGGCTTGTGATCTAGGAAGTGTCAGCAGTGACCCAAGGAACCAGGCATCACCACCACTCCCAATGTCTACAGAAGGGACCATGGTTTGTGATCTAGGAAGTGTCAGTAGTGACCAGAGGAGCTGGGTGTCACCACCACTCCCAGTGTTTACAGAAGGGAATCAGGGCTTGTAATCTTTGCCCGAGGTTACACATCCCTCCATAGTGAGACAGAACTAGAGCTTGGATTGTGGAATTCTTTTTTTTTTTTTTGAGACAGTGTCTCAAACTGTTGCCCTGGGTAGAGTGCCATGGTATCATAGCTCATAGCAACCACCCACTTGGGCTCAGTTTTTCTATTTTTAGTAGAAACAAGGGCTGGATTTTTACTCAGGCTGGCATTGAACTTATGAGGTCAAGCAATCCACCTGCCTTGGCTTCCCAGAGTGCTAGGATTACAGGCATGAGCCACCATGCCCAGCCCGGCTTGTGGAATTCTGTAGCCACAATTTTGTTTTCTATCATTTCACACCAATTTTGTATTTCTCTATGGTTTAGGCAGTGTAGTGTTCTGACTTATGGTAGGGAAAGGATAAATGACTCACTGCTCTTAATTTCCTGCTTAACCCAACTTCTCTTTTTTATTTCTTGAGACTATTTTTTCTTTTCTTTTTTCTTTTTTTTTTTGAAGGTTAGAATTATTGAGGTATTATTTGCATACAGTAATGTTTATACTTTTTAGTAATACAGTTCTATAAATTCTTATAAATGCTGTAATAAGTAAACAATTTAATATATCACTGCCCAGATTTCCTCATGCCTCTTTGTAGTTAATGCTTATTAGTAATGCTTTATTTTCCAAAACTTTTTTAGTGGTTTCCCTAGGATTTACAATATACAGCTTTAATTTATTACATTCTACTTTTAAATAGTATTATGCCCTTTCACATAGTTTGAAAGAACTTTATAACAATATACTTGTAATCCCTTTCTCCTTTTTATCAAAAGATAGAAGTACCGGGCAGCACCTGTGGCTCAAAGAAGTAGGGCGCCAGCCCCATATGCCAGAGGTGGCGGGTTCAACTTAGCCCAGGCCAAAAACTGCAAAAAAAAAAAAAAAAGAAAGAAAAGAAAAAGATAGAGGTACAGTTGTCATATATTTTACTTTTATATATTGTATAAACTCAGTAATACATTGTTAGTATTTTTACTTTAGGAAACCAACTATCTTTTAGAGTGATTAAAAATAACAATATATTTTATTTGTTTATTATTTTTTTATCGAATCATAGCTGTGTACAATAATTCAATCATGGGGTACAGTGTGTGGGCTTGACATACAATCGGAGATATTTTCATCCACCTGGTTAACATACCATTCATGAGATTTTCTCATTTACCATGTGAAAATATTTTTGATCCGTGTTTAGAAGTTTTCTCCTGACCCTTCAAATATGCACCACAAGTGTGATCTCACCCTTTATCCTCTCTTCCCTCACCCTCTCCCATCCTTTCCCTCCCTCTCCCCTTTCCCCATCTTCTTGTGCGATAAATGGGTTGTAGCCTTCACTTGAAAGATATAAATTTGCTTCAAATTAGGGATGTATACATTGGATACTTTTTCTTCCGTTCTAGAGA
>CAUYRH010171200.1:0-30541 GCA_963574655.1 Perodicticus potto | reverse complement strand
AGAGCTTCTGGGCTGCTGGGCCCCCCTGGTATGGAGCTTCTGGTCCTGTGTGCCCCTGATGCGGAGAGCTTCTGGGCTGCTGGGCCCCTGGTGTGGAGCTTCTGGTCCTGTGTGCCCCTGATGCGGAGAGCTTCTGGGCTGCTGGGCCCCCGGAGGGGATCTTCCGGTCCTGTGTGCCCCTGATGCGGAGAGCTTCTGGGCTGCTGGGCCCCTGGTGTGGAGCTTCTGGTCCTGTGTGCCCCTGATGCGGAGAGCTTCTGGGCTGCTGGGCTCCCCTGGTGTGGAGCTTCTGGTCCTGTGTGCCCCTGATGCGGAGAGCTTCTGGGCTGCTGGGGCCCCGGAGTGGATCTTCTGGTCCTGTGTGCCCCTGATGTGGAGAGCTTCTGGACTGCTGGGCCCCGGAGTGGAGCTTCTAGTCCTGTGTGCCCCTGATGTGGAGAGCTTCTGGACTGCTGGGCCCCGGAGTGGGGCTTGTGGTCCTGTGTGTCCCGCGGGAGCCGCTCTGCAGCCACTGCCTGCTCCAGACCCACTGTCTACTTCTCTCGTTTCAACCTAGTCACTGCTTTGCGATTCATATACATGCGTGTATGTCCTGCTTTGGAGTCTTGCTACTTGTTTTTGCTTTCTCTTCTTTATATTTTCTCTATGCTGAGAGAAGAAATGGCCATCAAAGCATCCACCTCCGACACTATCCTAACCCAGCCCTCACTCCTCAGTCCTCTTTATGGCAGAGGTTTTGAAATATGTGTAGGAGTTAGCTAAACAGGAAAAGCTGTTGAGAGGAAATGACAGATGAAGAGGGCAAGTGGGGAGAGGGGCAGCAGAAAAACCTAAGAAATTAGTGGTAGTGTAAAGAGGAGGTAGTGTCTTTGCCTCCCACAGTCCAGCGATGGCCACTTCCCTAAAACACACACAAAAGACCCAAGGAGCTGAATGCTGAAGAAGAGAGAAGAAAAGAGAAAGCAGTTATAACTCTACAGAGAAGGTCACGTTTCAAAATGTGCTCACATTAATTCAATGAGGCAGGAGGTGCCAGTGTCATTAATCCATTCTAGAAACAACAAAATCGAGACACAAGGAGTTTAAATGATAGACTCGAACTGAAGCTCTAATTCTCTTTTGCCTCATCCTTGATCTTCTCACCAAACTACAATTCAGGCTGTGCACACATACAGCAAGACTGCAGCCCTGAATGGATCTCAGCCGAAGCAGGGAAATCAGAAACATTTGCACAGAGATGCATTTCTTTTCCGCTCTTTGATTCCACTTGCGCGTCTCTTCCCTCACTCGTCTCTCATTCTAGGATCTGAACCTAAATTCAGAATAGTCTATTATACTTGTTTATGATACAAAAGACTGACAAGGGTTACTGTTCTATCTACTCCCCCCAAATATGCATTTTCACTAGAACAAAGGAAATTAATTTCAACTGTACAAGTTTGGGTTAATATTAGCTTACAGAGGATGTACATTTGAGCAAAGGCTCCTTACCAGTGTCCGCTAAATCACATGACTTAGACATTTTAGCATTCTTATATTTAAGACACAGCCACCTTAGCAATAGTGAAGATCCAAGCTTGGTTAACATATAATTAACTCAATCATAAGTGCCTCAAATTAGAAGGTAAGTATTGTTGCTAACTAAACTATTTACTAGAGTTTTATATCTAGTTCTATAAATGGCCACCCATTTATTCAAAAAAGAATAACACTCCAATTTAATAAGTTAATAGAACTATTATAATACAAAAGCATTGCTGAAGGCAGATGCGTGGCTGGAAAATGTTATTCTTGATCCAATCACACTTATTTCTGAAATTCATCACACTGTAACTTGCGAAAAAGAAAAAAACAGAATAATGAAGAAGACCGAGACCAGATATTTTGGGTGAAAAGCTTGACCTAGTTTTGCTGAATATGTATTGTTCCTTCTGTTCTCTAATATCAATCAGCTCAAGTTCTATTTGAGTAATGGCATCGTTCCTTCCTCCCACAAATGAGAGTTCTGATAACCAGTTTCCCTCTACTCTTACTAGAGCTACACCATCCCCCCAAAATTGCTTTCTATAACTTTTACATGTTTAGGTAAGAGGAGGTTCTTAGCAACCTCTCTTAGCAACATGTTCCTACCTTTATAACTCTTGAAAGAGAAATTTGAAACCTTCCACTTAAATATGTCTTATTTTCTCATCCATAGTAGAAAGAGAAATGTGGCTTTAATATCATGATCAGCCTTTTATTATTCCTTCGAATTCTTAAAGAGTAATAAAAGCTATGTTTCTCCCTTCTATAATAATAGAAAACTCGATTTCCTAAAGGTATACATTTAAACAAAGTATAAATCACTCCTGCTAATTTTCCTCTGGGATTAATGAACGATAATGGAACCGACATATACTCTGGTTTCTCTTCAGATTGTATAAACCTTTTACTTTTTACAATGATTGAAGCAACAAACAAAATTGGAGCTTAGCACATGCGTGCCCATTGTACAAGTTGCACTTTGTTGTAAGAGCATGTTGCAGAGTCCTGAATGCTTCCTTCACCTAAAAATATTGCACGGGAAAGGTAAAGTATAAACAGTGGTGAACTGGGTTTTTTGTTCTCCCAGGTCTTCAGGGTGTGGGATATTCAGACTTTGTCACTATTACAAGTCTTCCATGACAGCCAAGGAGGACCAGGAGACATGCAGATTTATTCTATGATATACGATGCCAATCACGGCATGCTTATTACAGGTAAGTACACCCCATTAATGGCAAATGAACTCATCTCTTGATTTTTAACCCTTAACCTTTTTAAAACTAGCACATGAGCACTAACGAGAAGAAAAACAAAACTAGAAGTGTAATTTATGGACCATCATTCACTGCAGTAGGTATTGAATTCAATTCTGCTCTTCCTGTGGCTGGGCATATGAAATGTGTAACCACAAATACCTAGTCGGTGCTTTAAGTCACTGAACTTAAGAAGACAAGGCCAAGGTTAAGCAGAGAAGTGGTAGGTAACTTCTCTCACTACGTACAGATAGGGCAAATCCAGCTTCCACACTCAGTGCTGTTTGACTCTTGGGAGCAGGGATATGACCCCATTTTAGAGGAGCTGCACTACAGGCCAAGTCAATGCCCCTTTTCTGCAGCAAGGGACTTTGGCCCCAGGCATTCTGGTAACAAAGCAATTAATTGATCAGCAAGGAAGGTGCCATCCTTCTGGTGCCTTTGCTTCTAGACCAAGAATAATAGAGAGTGAGGATAGAGTCCCCGTGCCAGGGCCAACGAATTTGTTGCCAATTTTTCGGTGGCTTCTTAGAAAGACACGCTTACTGAAGAGACAAAGGGCCTTCTAGACATTTAGGTTGAACACTATTCATATGCATACTTTTAAGCTTCAGAAGAAATATAAACAATATTAGTAGCAGATTTGAGGCAGGGCACGGGAGGTGCTGCTTTGGGTGTTGCTTCAGCCTTGCTGCAGGCACTGCTTAACTGTCCAGGCACTGCCTCAGTCAGGAAGTCTTGAGACTGTTTCCAGCCACTCAGGTCAAAACAAGAGGGGCAGGGCAAGTTCCAACAGGTAGAACTGAGATGGTGGAGAAAGTGGCTGCTTCATGACCTTGCAGTTCTTATATTCTTCATTACCATAAACATTTCCGAGGAAGCCTCCCACTCTCACCAGGCTCCTGACACAGTGACACCTCCTATTTGACCACATGTAGTCAAATGGAGGGTGTCACCCTAACTCCAGGAAAACATCGCCCCTTCCAGGAAATAACATAATATAATTAGGCTGTTGCTTAAATAGAAGGGCTAAAGAAACCATGGGGCCAGGTCTCCTCCACATAGCCTCTACTCTGTGAAGTAGATTTTCGATATTTCTGAATAAAACTAGCTTTCACCTTATACTGTGGCTGGCTCCTGAATTCTTTCTTGTGCAAAGCCAAGGATCCATTTGGACTTCAAGTGATTCCCAGCATTGGGAGTCACTTTCCTGTGTTCCTCCTTCTGGAACACTAACCCGGCAGGTAATCTGCTAAGCATTTTCCCATTGACCATCTGCTCTGAGTTCTTGGGGGATTAAGGCAGAGACCTGGTTGGTGCTATCTCTACTGATAGAGAATATGTAAATCTGTAAATTAGCCATCCAAGGGACTGTGACAAGCTGGTCAGCACACAGAGGTGTCAACATAAGGAACTAGGCCTTCTGTACTGATACGTACATATGGTGCTTGTCCAGTGTACAAAAATTAGGTGAGTTTAAGGAGGTGGTCAATATAGGGAAGTGGTCAACTGTAGAGGTTCTTCTGTAATTATTTTTAACTTTTGGGTTTTTCTGTAATTATTTTTAATTTTGGGGTTTTTCTCCCCTCGATTAGGAGCAAACTAGCACTTCATGATTGATACATCATGTTCTTCCTCATAAAACATAACTTAGTTCTAGTTTTAAGTGAGAGTTTCTGGCTTAGAACTGGAGCGAGGGTCTGCAAGAAAAGAAAGAAGGCCAGTCCAAGGACAAGAAAAGACTTTAACAGAAAGGAAAAGGAGAATGGAGTCAGCTTAGCTCCCACACAGTTGCAAAAGGCCTTTATGAGCCTTTTTGGTACAGCTGGAGGGGGGAAGTGAAGTATGGCTAAAATAGGGAAGCGAGACCAGAGTCCTGCCCACCTCAGGGCACTTCTCTAGTGCAGGTCAGGGTCATGGGCATATCCTTAGTACCGACCAGATGTGGGCAGGATGTTCTAGGAACTCTGGACTTGAGGCCCTCCAGGAATCTGGGGAGGGGATTGCTAGTTTCTGACCTGTTTCTAAAACGGCTACTCTCCTGTCAGGGTTATGGGGATTCCTTTCCCACAGGAAGCACCTCTCTTCTATATTACTTTCTCTACAAGGAATATACTAATGATAAAAAGCAATTTTTTCTTAGTGTTCCAACTTGCATGTTTGATTACTCTATTCAGTAATTCCACCCATTTATCATCAAAGCAACTAAGGACTCAAGTAGCAAGACAAAACAAAGAAGAGGAGGAAGGGGTGGGAGAAGGAGGAAGGTAGAAAGGTCAAGATTTCTTGTAAATTTTATATCATTCTGATCACACTTCTGTTTCTAAAGATATAGAGCTCTATGTATTGCTTGATCACTAAACTCGCAGACATAGACAGCAACTGTCAACTTGATGTCAGAATTACATGAAACTTATCTGTATCTCTTAGATTTTAATTCATTGCTTTGATTCAAATGAAGTAGTCTTTGTCCTCTTCTGAATCCCAGGGACAGCAGCACCACCTCCTAGAAATGCTCTGAAGACTATGTTTTCATTATTACTCTTTTTTTTTAAAGGTACTCAAATGTCAATTTTATTGTTTCTCTACACATACACTTATTTGCTATTACAAGGAAGATCCAACACATCAAAATTTCCTTTCATTGCAATTTTTGAAAACCAGAAAATCTAATGAATTATTAAGCTCTAGCCCAACTGCCAAATGTTTCCTTCACATTCTTTTCCCACAAGCTACTTTGCAGCAAATTCTTTATCCTTCAGACTTCAGGCTTCTAAAACTCTTGGGAATACTTGAGACCTATTGGTGATTCTTTGGGTCAAATCAAAAAGTAGAGCTAAAGGGCGGCACCAGTGGCTCAACAGAGTAGGGTGCCGGCCCCATATGCTGGAGGTGGTGGGTTCAAACCTAGCCCCAGCCAAAAACTGCACACACACACACAAAAGTAGAGCTAAAGTATACTGGTTATTCAAATACATGCAAACTTAAAAATATGGAACGCTTCACGAATTTGCGTGTCATCCTGGTGCAGGGGCCATGCTAATCTTCTCTGTATTGTTCCAATTTTAGTATATGTGCTGCTGAGCGAACACCATTGTTAATCTTGTTGAGATAACTATATACATTTGTATAGTTCCTTTACAAAATGTTCTTATATACTGTTTCATTTACTCTGCACAACCACTACGTGAGGGAGTAATTGTTATTTTTCCTATTTTATAAATGGTGAAACAGACTCTCTAGCAGCCTGTCTGCCTCATAGAAGGGACCAAAGATTAAAACAGAGAGCAGGGATTTGATCTCAAAACTTCTGACTCCTGAAACCACATTTTTTCTCTCCATGGCATTGTTCCTAGAATGAAACTAGCTGAAAAAGTAGAAGGTTGCCACTTGTCCATGAACAAATCAAACTTGTTTGATGTCCATTCTAAATAAAGTTCTCTACCGTCAGTCTAATGGAAAAGGATCTACCAAGAAGTTCCGAGTGTAGTTTGATTATATGGTTACTATATTCATCTCACATTTCCATATTGAGGTATTTGAATTGAGAAATGCTGCCAGATGAGCCATCTCAGTCCTTCTTCACACATGAACAGATTTCATCTTAAAATTTAAACACTTAGGCAAGTGTTTAGTAACTCCTGCTGAAACTTCTCCTAAAGTTGAGAATTCTTCGGAGACACTTGAGAAACTCAGTGCAAAGTCTGCCTTCGGTAACTTAATCTCCACACCAATAAAATAGGAAGGATGTTTCATTTTTGTCTGAGCCACAGAGTTCTTTGAGATTCTTATTTATATTTCTAGATATTACACTAAAGCAGAATACACACAACTAATTGATTTTGAGACTTAAATTGTACTTCCAGTTTATAGTATTATCGTACTTACAGTTTATAGTACTATAGCCAAGCCAAACTCTCTTGGAAAAATGCAAGTAAAGAATATTTGCTCCCTGGGTTGGTGCCTGTGGCTCAGTGAGTAGGGCAACCACCCCGTATACCGAGGGTGGTGGGTTTGAGCCCAGTTCTGGCCAAATTGCAACAAAAAAATAGCCGGGCATTGTGGCAGGTGCCTGTAGTCCCAGCTACTCAGGAGGCTGAAGCAAGAGAATTCCCTAAGCCCAGGAGTTGGAGGTTGCTGTGAGCTGTGATGCCACAGCACTCTAGCAAGAGTGATAAAAGTAAGACTCTGTCTCTAAAAAAAAGAAAGAAAGAAAGAAAGAAAGAATATTTGCTCCCCATCTACTTCACAATAGTGATTTGGAAATTAATTTTATTTAATATTGATGTTGCAAGTCCTGGCTTGCAATCATTCTCATTCATTATGTTTAATAAGACCATGTTTACAGAGGGCTTTATCAATTTGTTGGTTGAAATGAGCTGTATAACAATGAATTTCAATCACTAAATGGAAGCTTACCTTCAGCAGAAAGCTTATCATCACCATCATTGCTGAACACAACAAAGAAGGGGAAAAGTAGAGTATAAAAAAACAGGAAAATAGGGGCAGCGCCTATGGCTCAAAGGTGTAGGGCGCTGGCCCTGTATGCCAGAGGTGGCAGGTTCAAAACCAGCCTTGGCCAAAAAAACTGCAAAAAAAAAGAAAAGAAAACAGAAGCCCAAGAGTTTGAGGTTTCTGTAAGCTATGACACCATGGCACTTTTCCAAGGGTGACAAAGTTAGACTCTGTCTCAAAAAAAAGAAAGAAAGAAAGAAACAGTATTGAAATCCAAAATGAACACTTTTCTGTGGCTGAATCTCATTTACTTTTTCGAAAAATGTTTTAGAATAAATGAATGTATTTTTAGGCATTGGAATTTCTAATTTCACCAATTGGCCATTCCCAAACCCAACCATTTGGGTCAAATGCTTTATTCTACAGAACCTGCAATATTGGCTGTTCACAAGATGTTGACTTCTATTCCAGGGTCTAGTGTTATGGACATGTATCCTTTGACTAGGATGATACAAGATACAAAACAGATTCCTCACACACATGAACGAGAAATCAATGTCATGCTTTACAACAAGCATTTTCACCAAGTACTCACGATCTGCTCTGAATCCGTAATTAAGGTAGGTACCTATTAGCTCTTTAGGGAAAAAAGGCAATGCAAATAGAAATTTCTCTTCTTCAAGGTAAATTGAGTGATTATGCAGACGAAGCAGCACTTACACCTATGATGAGATTGTACATCAGAGAGATTTCTAAGCTTTCATGAGTGCATGAAAACCAAGCATTTTAAGTCAGCTCAGACTGCTTGCTGTCAAACCACATGCCCAACTGAATAAACAAAGCTAGGTTTTTACAATCAAAACAGGAATTTTAAAGGAAATGCATCACGGATTGAGAACTAGTTTGTATTTTGATTTTTTTTAAACCTAGCTATGTATTACTATAATCTTTATAGGTTCAGGATATGTGCCATGAGCCATGAGTCTATAATCTCATTTACTCTCCCCCACAGTTCTCCATGGAGAAATAGTTTCATTTTAAAGATGAGGAAACCGAGGCTCAGAAAGATCAAGCATCATGCCCCAGAGCATAAACGCCGGGGTTGGGACAGAAACCCAAGTGTGTCTGTCTGAGAACCCACACCCTTTTCCCTGAACTGTCTAGCACTGGAAGCAAGCGTGCTGGGCCATTATGAACTATGCCCATTATTAGGACTACCAAAGTCATCTGGTAGTGGAGGGGGGTTTGCTTCGGGTACTTATCCTTTTATTGCATGATGTCCAGAAGTAGACATATGGACCAGCAGAAAGAATCTTCTGGAGACCCTTCAAATTCCCTCTCAGTCTTTGACATTCTGGATTCATCTGCTAGAGATCTTTTCAAGCCCAAATATCCTGACTTTAGTTAATTATCACTTAATTTCTAGTAAGGCCTATTGGGGGGGGTCCAACCTGCGGCCCATGGGTTACATGCAGATTATTTAAGGACTCTGTGCTTATCCGTGGTATCAGTATGCACGGACCTTTTTTTTTTCCTAATCAGGTTTAATTAGTGTTTGTGTATTTAATGTGTGACTGAAGACAACAGTTATTTTTCCAATGTGGGACAGAAAATTAAAACGCCTGGAGACCCGTGGGAGAGAAGCTAAAACGAAAACCTGTCCTGTTTTCATGCAGGAAAGTGGAAAGAGGAAAATGTGGGCCCTGTGTGGAAGAGACGAGAGGAAAGGAATACACCTGTGTGATTGTTCATAGCTGATTGGAGAGAGACTGTACTTCAGGCCAAAGGATGGGTGACCCCTGGGACCCATTCGTTTCTCTTTCTCCCTGAATGACCCCACGTATAACCAGGGACAAGCATAAGTTAGGAGTGTGGGCTCTAGTACCAGAGGGACTTCATTCAAATCCCATCTCCAGCACTTCTCAACCAATGGCCTCCACCATCTGACCCCCAGACTATTTCTTCAGCTGCACATCCTCCCCACTCCCTCTTTGGCCCAGCTGCAAGTGCTCTCGCTCAGTTCCCTGGAGGAAAGATGCACCTTCCCACCTCTGTTCCTTTGCCCATGCTGTCTCTTCCCTCTCCCCACCCACTCCAATATCAGGAGTGCAACCTTTCTGGATCAGCAGGCTAATTTACATCTGAACATGGCAGATCCATGAAGAGACATTCAGACCAAAAGCCTGCAGGTCTAAGGCTCTGCAGTGTTTCCAAAGAGAGAAAATGATGAGTCTCGACAAGTTTCTGGATTTTCTAATTACACCTAGCCTAATTACCCAGATGGGCTCCTCTAAAGTCTCCACATCTCTCTCTCTCTCTCTCTTTCTCTCTGTGCATGTCCCAAGTCAGAACACTCCTCGGAAAGGTCAGTGAACTCTGTCCTCTGAGTTCTCTTAGTACCACGCTGTTAATCACAGATCCTGTTCTATGACCCCTAAAGTGGATGAGTGTCACCAGAAAATGAATCCACTTTGATATTTTGTCTCCTGCACTTGTAATTGCTACATTCCTATTTTACAGCTAGCTTTGCTCCAGGTTTCCAGCGGCCACAGAAACTTCCTCCACAGCTGGGAGCTGCCTGGAATAGAGTCACTGCCTGTGTCAGCCACCTACGTGTGCAGTAGACACAGGCAGGATAGCACAGCAACTATCAGAGAGCACTTTACAGTTTAGACCTTTCTTGGACCAAACCAACATTCAGGATAGTGTGCTGGGAAAGGGATTAGATGCCCAGAGTACCAATTTTGAGGCTGTTGTGAATTTGGTAAAATTTTGATGAGAATTGAAGAGCATATGGGTTATTTGGTATTTTTGTCCTTTCCTTTAGGTATGGGAACTTGAGACTGGCCTCCAAATATACCAGATCTTAGACCCTCATGGCATGAACGTTGAACTGACGTCTGCAGCTGTTGATGAAAGTGGATTTCTTTTTGCTACAGGAGCATATAATGGTCTGTTTAATATCCAGAACGTGGCCTGCTTGCTTTAGTGTCCTGAGAATTTGTGCTAGTAACGCATTCGTTCTTCGGGATAGAGGGAGAGCAGGAATCAGGCTGGAATATGTAAGCCTGACAGTGAAATTCCTGTGCCCAAGTGAACACTGCTAGATTTTCTTATCTCATGAACATCAATGTCGGGATATTGAGATTAAAAATGACCAACACCTTACATTGCATTTATGTATTAAATAGTTGCTTTAATGGTTTGCAAAAGTCTTCCACATATACTGTCTGCATTTAGATCTTTGGTGGGACTTCGGTGTTGCCTTCACTCATTCCATCCTTTCACTCTTGGGGACCATCAGCTAAGAGATAAACTTTAGATTCAGTGCTTGCTAACACTGTTTTTACTGACAGTAGATTTCAAAGCAGAAAAAATACGCAGCCAACTTGGTTACATGATCCGTCGAATTCTACACTGGACTTGTTTATGTGTCCAGGCTCCTGGAGGGCATGCCCCATGTCAAACTTGAGAAAATGTCAGTCCCCTGTTGCATGATATCATCAGATGCTCCTTGACACAAGGAGCATCCTTTCACCTCCCTTGTTCTGAACCCCCATGGAAGAATTGCTTTATCTAGACAATACAACCAACAGCACCCACTACTCAGGACATATTTATTCGTGAGATGTGTCTACTGAGTAAGTGCTGGCTCATAGCCAGTTGAATTGAGTAAGTATCCTGATGTGAGAGTCTAATTTTTTAAAGTGTGAGGAGATGACACAGCATGAAGTAAAATCATGACTGTTGAGTTGAAGGGTCTGAATAAGTGCAACTGCCCTTCGCGTGGAACAGCTCTTAAGAAAGCAGTCTCACTGTTCCATAAGCATCCCTGCATGCATATGGAAATTAGTTATATGTGTCATAGAAATTCCTAGTAATGTACACAATCATTATGAGGCATAGCATTAAGCAATTCAATACATGACTGATGATGGCATTATTTTCATGCAAGCAAGCCACATTTTACTATTAGTCTCAGAATCTAGAATTCCTTTAAATATTGACACTTTGTCAATATTAAATTGACGATGATCCGGGATCCAGGACACCCTGGAAAGTGGGATTCTCTTGACTTCCCGAGCAGCTCTACCCATAATGGTCCCTCTCCATTCTTACCCAGCCGTCACCTAGAAAGAGCTGGGCGGTAGCTCTCCCTGCTCTGCCTGCTCTCCGTCCCTCTAAATTGGGCTACTAAAGTCCCAGGGTAACAGGAAATCCAGGGTCTGCATAACCCAGGAATGTATGAGAATATGATAACTTCTAATTGTTCGTATGACTATCTTCCTATAATACCCTAGAGTCCTTGAGGGAAGGAACTATGATTATTCACTTTATATCCCTAGCTTCAACCTCGATGCTGAGTATACAGGAAGCATTTAATCAATGATGTTGTTAGTGACTAACAAATGGTGGAGGCTGTGAGTGTTGCTGATGGGGACAACCCAGCATTGGGGAAGGATGGCACTCTGCTGGATGTCTAGCAGGGTTAGACTTGAGGGATAACAAGTTTGTGTGGAGGGATAATGGAGGAGAGGAAAAGTGCTATAAGGAGTGGCCCACTGGATCCTAACTCTGCGGTGGCCATTGCACGTAGAAGCCAGCGTGAGAAATAATCTTCCTCGCAGAGCAGTGACCTGGAGATAGGCACTCCACAGCTAGACTGATTATCATCCCTTCATGCAGGTCCCCCAAAGGAATAAAGTTACAATAGAGAAAGTATCTCAGTGCATTTGAGCTGCTCTGATAGCATACCATAACTAGGTGTTTTTAAACAACAGGAATTTATTTCTTACAGTTCTGGAGGCTGAGAAATCCAAACACTGGCAGATTCGGTGCCTCCGAGGGCCCTGTTCCTGGTTCACAGACAGTGCCTTCTCACTGTGTCTGCACCCGATACAAGGGGCAAGGCAGCTCTGTGGGGCTTATTTCATAAGGGCACTAATCCCATTCATGAAGGCGCCACCTTTTGACCTAATACTCTCCAAATATCATCATGTTGGGGATTAGGTTTCAAACAGAAAGTATGATTTCAAATATTAGAAAAAACTCAACACTCCTTTTTCATTTTTCTCCCATACAACCAACAAAAGAACAAACTCAGTGGTTTCTTATCTGCTGAGATTCTCTGAAACCTTTTATTATCCAATAAGAGCTGGAGTCTGCACCTTAAGAAATGTGACAGATTACTGGAATGATCTTTTATTGTTGATAATAATTGTAGCATGACAGCTAATATTCCCAAGTTGGGAAGGGAATGTTTAGCATGCTGGAAAACATTGAGAGAATAGACAGAAAAGATCCACTTAAGAGCAAACACTCAGATAGGGGAGTCCGACGGTAAATTTCAAGACATAGACTGCTCTTGTTTGTTTGTTTGTTTTGCAGTTTTTGGCCGGGGCTGGGTCTGAACCCACCACCTCCGGTATATGGGGCCGGTGCCCTACTCTTTTGAGCCACTGGTGCCGCCCCGACTGCTCTTGTTTATTCATTCATTTATGTTTGCTTATTTGGGTCTTTTTGAGACAGTGTCTTTTTCTGTTCTATGAGCTATAGTGCAGGGGCATCATAATGGCTTACTGGAGCCTCTCAAGTAGTTGGGACTAGAGACATGTACCACTATGCCCAGCTAATATATTTTTTAATGTCTGTAGAGATTTTTTGTTTTTAAATTTTTGTAGAGATGAGGGGAGATGGTCTCACTATTGCCCAGGCCACCCACTCTCACACTCCTGGCCTCAAGCGATCCTCCTGCTTTAGCCTCCCAAGGTGCTGTTGGGATTACAGGCATGAGCCACCTCACCTGGCCTGTGATTATTTTTTATCTCCTGTGACAAATCAAGGCATATAGAAATATACTTCATGCGCAGCAAGCCTCAGAAGACTCGCCCATCAGCCTTTGTAGGAAATAAATATAGGGTAAATTCTTGGCAGAAAGCTTTCAATCAGATGAATTTTCTCTGAGTTACAGCCAAGCTTTCTATAAATCATTTTTACCCACACGGTCTTTTCTCTGTGCACTCAGGAACGGTCAAAATCTGGGACTTTGGCAGTGGGCAGGAGATGAAAGTATTGCCAGAAGGAAAAGACTGGAAGGAGGAAGAGCACTGGATACAACGCCTGATTTTCCTCAAATCCCAGGAGAAGCACCAGCACATGGTCCTTGTCTTGGAGCGCAACGGAACCGTCAAAATGATCCAGGTCTACAATCCCATCTTCTACTTATGCTGAAGGTGCCCTTTTTTGGGAAAATCGAATGAGGCATTCAATGCCTCTCTTGCCAGTCAGCTGGAGCCAGTATTTATCCTCCATCTGCCTGTGATGCTTCTAAGTAACTTTGCCTAGTTTGGAGCAAAGGAGAAAAAAGAATAGTCGCCCAGCCACTGCATCCTGCCAATCAAGCTTTTGCTGAAGGATTAGTCAGGGTCCCCTAAAGCAGGTATCAGAAGGGTGACATTCCCTTACAGATGCCACCTCTGACATTGATTATGCCCACATTTGGGAATAATTCACTGGCAGAAATTCTCCCCCACACGCTCTGTCTCTTATAAATGATAATGCATTCAGGGATGCTCAAGTCACTTTTTTAGTTTGTTGCCAAAACTGCTTTGTTTATTTTAAGGTTAATGATACAATCTGCTCAGGGCTGTTTTGGGAGGATGGAGGCAGGCTAATTTATTTTTCCTGTGAATCTATTTCCACTTAGGAATGCTAATGTGTTCTTCAAATTTAAACTGAAGGCTGGATCATTTATTCTGGCTATTGAGTGGATCTTACCCTGTCACCTAGAACTCAAGGACTCATCATCTGTAGTATTCCCCTTCTGACAGCTAAGATCAGAGACAGTCTTGCCTAGTATGGTAATCATGAAGGACTAGCTTGATTAAGATAACTGATGACCTCAAGCATGGAAGAAGAAGTGAAAAACTTCCCTGATATAATATACTCTTCCCTTGCTGTCTGAGGAATCTAAAATGGCAGTGTGGAAAGAACTTCTTACGCTCTAAAACCCACCAATATGTTGATCTTTCTTGTTTAAGTTAGTGTAATTAGTCATCAGAAAGCCCTGTTGTCAAAACTACTCCTTTTTTCTAGGCTGCAGAAAGTAACAGGGAACTAGTAACATGTCAAGATTTTGAAGAGTTCTACTATAGCATGTTTCCCTTTCATTATTTTGATTCTCCATTCAGAATCTGTAGATGGACTTGATAAGGGCTAAAACCCTCTATTATTCACATTTATATTCCTGTCCTGCCCAGAGCAGATGCTCATTATGGATTGAAAGAATAAAGAAGTATAAGAAACTCTTGCAAAGCAGACAATAGCACACATATGAGTGGGTATTTGAAATCTTTTACTAATGTTGGAGGGGGCAGCTTTACAATATGAATAATGTTGAAATCTAATTTATTTATTAATGTATTGTCACTTATTTATTATTTGCTATTAATGATTTACATACTTATTCATTTTTTCAATGACCATTGAACAAATGTTTGCCATGTACTCAAAAGATACCTTTCTTTCCATCATGAAATTTACAGTTTAATAAGAAGGACTTATACCGATCCACCCATGATAAGTGTTATGAGGGCTTGCACAAAGTGCTACAAAAGCTTATGATGGTGGGGTGGTTCTCAGCCCAATTTGAGAACCAAAGAAGGTTTCTCTTTCCACTGATTTCCAACTGAATTCAATACAATTCAAGAAATATTTTGGCCGGGTGCCAAGGCGCATGTCTTTAATATTAGCACTCTCGGGAGGCTGAGGTGGGAGGATTTCTTGAGCTTAGGAATTGGAGACCAGCCTGAGAAATAGTGAGACTCCATCTCTACTAAAAAAAAATTGTTTGGGCATTGTGGCAGGTGCTTGTAGTCCCGGTTACTCTGGAGGCTGAGGCTCGGGGGGGGGGGGTGCAGTTAGGAGGATGGCTAAAGCTCCAGAGTTTGAGGTTGCTGTGAGCTAGGCTGAAGCCATGGCACTAGGCTGAGGCAATAGAGTGAGACTCTGTCTACAGGGGGGAAAATTATGCTGGGAATAATTTCAGATCCCAGAATTCTGAGAAAAATAAGGTATTGAATAATTAGATTACACCAACCAACTCTCCACCAAAAACAATGAAAAGTTCTGGATAAAATATGTTTTAAATCTCCTAACTATTATGAAAGAGCTGACAGTGCAGTAAGTAAATAGCAGACCAAAATGTAAATGAAAGTGGAGACTGGGAGAAATAAGTGGAGGACCAAAATACCACTGCTACTTTTGCCCCAAGGATCTCTTCCAAAGCAAACTGAGGTTCAATTTTGGACTTTCGGCAGATTAAGAGGCAAAAGAAGCCACGGCCCAGAGCCTACCTAAGACAAATGGTTAAATGGGTGTAACACACCCATGATATCCTGACACTGAACCAAGAAGAAGAAAAAAAGGAAGAGGAGTAGGGAGAGGAAAAAAAGACGAGGTAGAATCCTGTCCCTGAGAAACTGTGGCCCAATACAGACTCTCACATGCGTTTGCAAACCAGAATATCAGTGCCTCCATGGTCAAGGAAATCTCAACTCTGAACTCGGATGTAGATGGTCCAAAACTGGTAGTTCCACCAGGCATTGACAGACACAAAAACAAATACATTCTAGAGGGAGGTACCTTCATCTCAGTCCACAGGCAAAACAATTAAGCTGGTGAGGAAACAAGACAGTAAGGTTGGGGCATAGGAATATGTAAGTAGAGTCACAGAACAAAAGCAAGACCACATACGGCAGAAGTGGTATGGCAGACTCGTGTGCCAGAAACAGACTCTTCAACACATGGCTTTGGAGCTCCTGGAAAACCATATGGAAAAAAAAAAATACCCTATATTTTGGTGTCCCATCTAAGACTACCTTTTCCTTGTGGATTAATGACTTAAAGCTATTAATTAAAAGGCAGAAGATTGTCTTTATGACTTCAAGATAAAGAACTATCTTAGGCTCAGCTCTTGTAGCACAGTGTTATGGTGCCAGCCATGTACACCAAAGTTGGTGGGTTTTAACCTGGCCCGGGCCAGCTAACCAACAGTGACAACTGCAACAAAAAATAGCTGGGCATTGTGGCAGGTGCCTGTAGTCCCAGCTACTTGGGAGGCTGAGGTAAGAGAATTGCTTAAGCCCAGGAGTTTGAGGTTGCTGTGAGCTGTGATGCCATAGTGATTTACAGAGGGTGACATAGTGACACTTTGTCTCAAGAAAAACAAAATATCTTAAATCAGCCTCAAAAATCACTAATTCTAAAGGAAAAGATGAATATATTTAAGTACATTAAAACAAGATTAGTATCTAACTGGATTAGTATCCAAAATTCTTAGATAAGAAGTAAAGGAAACAGTTCAATATAAAAATGAAAAAAAAGGCACTTCATAAAACAGAAAACCCAAATGGTCAATAACCATATAAAAAGCTGCTAAATCTCATTAGTAATCAGGGGAATTCAAATTATAATTACAATAAATTTGGTTGAAAAAAATAAATGTGATAATATCAAGCTTTAGCATGGCTGTGGAAAAATGGTAGCACTCATACCCTGCTAATGTTGGTGTAAGTTGTATTCATACTCACAGTTGGACACCATTTTGACATTCTGGAATTATAAGGCCTTTTATTAAGAAATCTGTAAATGTCACTTCTGTGACAATGTTGCCAATAATAAATTCAAAGCTGTATTAATTATTTTTCCTTTATAAGTAACTCATTTCTTCTCTCTGAAAACTTACGAGAGGTCATATTTGTGCTTGAAGTCTAAAAGGCGTGTCTGCCTTTCCTCATCAGTTCTAGAGGACTTTTCAGTCTGCAATCTTAAGTATTTCTTCCAGCTCAGGGAATTTCTGTATTAGTATTTGTTTATTCAATGCCTCTCTTGTATCTGTTATTTTTCCTAGCTCCTACTGTGTGTTCTTTAAAGAAAAATGTCTTTTAAGTGAACCAATTAACATAATACATGTTCTCAGTATTATGTGAATTACTGTTTTCCTAGAGGACTGATTCCTCAAGATCTTTCTGCCAGTACCAATCTAAGATAAAAAGATTTCACTAATCGGAGGGAAATACAAAAAATAAAAGTAATTTTTCCCAAGGCTAATTTTACTTTTTAAATTTTAAGGTTGCGTCTTCCCTACTGTTTTGTATTATTGTTGCTTTTCTTTTCATAAAATGATGATAGTAAGAGTTTCCCATTCCCCTCTCTCTAAGTAAAAATTAAATGGTAGTACAATTAAATGTTTTACTTGGTAAAATTAAATGTTAATAACTCTAAGTCAATCTTCAAAAATTGGTTTTCAAAAAGTTGCTGGTCCATGAATTCAGTAAGTCTGAGAGGCACTGGCCTAAGTGGTTCAGTTGAAACCAGATACACGGACTAAAACCACTGTAGCCAACTCATACCAACCAGGGAGCATAAGGGTCTAACTAACCTATTACTCAGTGTACCAATATCTGATCGCTCTCTGAATATGTTGTGATTTCTTCTACTCTTACAATGACATACCTTATAACCAAAGAATTCACCAATAGATAGGAGTATTATTGACCCATACTCTTATGAGGTAATAGAGGCCTCTGGGCTACACCTAAAATCATAAAGCTTTAAAACAAGGAAGTAGTTTTATTCATCAACTAGCTAAAGTCCTCATTTTACCAATAAAAACATAAAGCCATAAAAAGGTATGTATCTTGCCTAAGGTAGTGCTAGAACTAAGACTAGATATCTGAAGTTTTCACTCTTACATCAATATTTTCTCCACTTTTCCATAGCTACTTTTCAACCTAGAAAGACCCTGTTCTACTAGCAAAATAAACTAAAAAAAAAATTGGCTTTTATTCCCATATAAAAAAATCAAAAATTAATGGCATTTCATCAATAATAACCTATTAGAAAAATAAAGTATAGGCGGAATAAATGATCATATTACAATAGCAAGCAAAAGTATGAGGTACCTAACATAAATTTATCAAAAAATATGCAGTTTTGTGTAAAAAACAAACAAACAAAACCTTGAAGGACATTAAACAAGAAGCCACTATCAAATAAATTGAAGAGGTATACTATGTTCACAAATGGCATATCATAAAGGTATCATCAGTACATTAAAATCTAAAACAAAAAGTTTACTTTTAAAGTCCAGAAGAAAACAAGCCTGGTAGAAAATTGGGGAAAGGACAGGTAAAGAAACCGAGGTAACACACAAACACATGAAAAAAATGTTTAATCCACTAAATTAAGAAAATATGATTAATGCAATTAAGAAACTTAATTTTTAAATGTCCAATTTCGAACCCATCAGATAGGCAAAAACCTTATTTTAATCCATTAATACCCAAGTGTTAGTAAGAATGTGAAGAAAGGGGAACTCTCATCCACTTCTGGTGAAAGTAGACATGGGTAACACTACCTGGAAAAGCACTTGGTATTTGATATTCAAGTACATTTAATGATATGCATATCTCAACGTGATAATTCTACTCTCAGAGTATACATGGTCTAGAACCATGGCCCTAGTGGCATGCTGCGAAAAAAAAATGTCCATAAAGACAAGCAGTGAAACTTTGGCAACAACTTGTGCATCCATCAGAAGGAGAATGGACAATTAACTGTAGTGTATTCATACAATGCTGCAAAGCAGTTAAAAATAAATAAACCAAATAGCCTGTTTAAATGTCAAAAACACAAAATTGAGTGAAATACACAAATTGAAGAAAAATCCATACAGTTGGTTAATGTAAAATGGTTTAAAGCCTGAAAGCAATATCATATATATGTTGAACATAGGTGTGTGTATATGTAGAAATATTAACATTTTCGTAATTAACATCACATTCAGCTTATTGGCTACTTGGGGAAAGGAATAAGAAAGATAAATTGTATTAGCAAGGGATAGATGGGCTTAAGATTTAATCAAGTTAGTTTGTGGATATATCAGAGTATATTCTATTTTTCTCATTTCTTTAAAACAATTCAAAATAAGATAATTAGTTAACTTTTCCTGTGCCCCCCCCCCCCCCCGGTTTCTATTAAAGGGTAAGGAAGATGATTTTTACCTCATGGTGATATGGGAGCTGCCCGATGCCATGCCATTTCTGCAAGATGGGAATCGCACTGTGCACCTAAGGACGTCTAGTAAAGATAAGAACACAGCTCTTCCTTTCCCATACATCAAGTTAATAGTTGAGAGAAATGTTTCTCCACACACTAATGTAAGTTTCATTTCTTGATTCTTTTTTAAAATTTGTACTTTCTGTTGTGAAAAAAATTGCAAACATATATAGAAGTACAGAAAATCATGCAAGAACTTCTGTGTACCATTGCTCCACTTCAGAAGTTGTGCTTGGCTTAAACATTCTTTATTCTCACCATTTCCCCATGACCCCTAACAGTGGATGAGGAAGGAAATCCCAGATATTATTTCATCTCCATATATGCAGTGCATAGCTCTGAACAATAAGGACTCCCCAAAATGATAATCATACCATTATTTTCTAAAATATTTCTTAAATAATTTACAAGAAGTCCTTAATGTCATCACATGTTCATTCAGTGTTCAAATTTCCCAGGATCCAAGAAAAGTCCATTTGTTGTAGTTGGTTGATAAATCTATTACATATCTTTTAAACCTACGGATATTTATATCTCTCTCTTTTTTTCTTACAATTTGTGTATTAATGAAATTGGACACACCTGTAATCCTAGCACTGTGGGAGGGCAAGGTGGTTGGGTTGCTTGAGCTTAGGAGTTCAAGACCAGCCTGAGCAAAAGCAAGACCCCTTCTCTACTAAAAATAAAAAAACTGGTCTTTCTCTTATTTTTTCTCCTTCATGAGAGTGACCTACTTCCAACTCTCTTTAAAAGTGCTCTAAACTTTCTTTTTGTTCTTTCTAAATAAAATCTCTCTTTGTTACTCTGAAAAACATAAAAATAAAAATAGAAGAACTAGTTGGGCATTGTGGCTGGCACCTGTACTACCAGCTACTCGTGAGGCTGAGGCAGGAGGATTACCTGAATCCAGGAGTTTGAGGTTGCTGTGAGCTATGAGGCCACAGCACTCAAGCCAGGGACAACAGAGATTCTGTCTCAAAAATAAAAATAAAAATAAGAAAATAAACAAACTGGACAGTTGCCACTTTCTGTATTTTGCTGATTTTACCTTTATGCTGTTGTTTAAGAAGTTTCTTTGTACTTCTATAATCTGGTAGTAAATCTGGTAGGTTTAATTGAGTATAACTCTTTTTTTTTCCATGGCAAGACCCTTTCATAGATGGTGTCATGTCCTTCCATCAAGCTTCAACATAATGACTGGTTGTCTCTTTTGGTATTTTGGCAGCCACTAACAATCACTACCTGTGTCTGTTATGTCATTCACAGTTGCCACTTTGCCACTGTACTTCATTCATTACTAGAATGTGTCTTTAGTGGAAAACTCTCCTCCATCAAGTGTCTGGTTATAGTGAAGTACAGTTTATACAGAAAAGCAAAACAATTAATGAGTTGCTCCTTATATTTATCAGTTGTCAAAGTAAGGAGGAGGTTCTCTAGCATCTGCCAAAGGTAGCTGGTGAATTTTGTTTATTTAATAATATTCAGCATTCTTGATGTGTTCCAGTCAATTGCACTTGTTGTTATGAAGGCTCAAATTGTCTCATCTCAAGCTGGTTACAGCCTCTTCAGGCTCCTGAGTTCTTCTGAAAAGACCCCAGGAATTCTGGATAGCTTCCAGATATAACAAGGGGCTCCAGGCTCATACTGTACATTTTTCTAAGTTGTTCTTTTTCTTCCAATATTTTAAAATAATTTTGCATATTAGGAATATTAGGAAAATACATACATATGTATGGATACTCAGGTAGTTACTACAGATATTAGTCCTCTGTGATGTAAGATCTAAATATTTTTTCCTGTTTCTTATTAGTGTTTACATTTTGGTCATGGCAATGCTGACTTCTCAAAAGCTGGGTGTAGATGAGTCTTCCGATTTCACAAACTACTTCTTGGAAATAATTACAAGGCTTCTTCAGGCTTTATTCAAGGATCTAAAAATAGGTCATCTATCTGTCTAAAAATAACTCACCTCTCTAAAAATAGCTAGCTCTTTTAAATTCTTTTAGATTTTAGTAAGAACATTAAGTTTGGGACCATACCAAAAGGTTGCAAAATGACTCTCTAGTTTTTCTAGCCAACTATTAATTTTTATCATTTTTCTATTAATTTTATCTAGAGTTTTCAAGGTCAGGTAATCAAATTCCAATGTTCTCTTTTCTACTTTCCTTTTTTTCAAAGCTTCTCCTCTGGCTCTGATGTTGTCACTTGCGATCCATCTTATTGTTAAAATATATTTCAAAGTAAAAAAAAAAAAATATATATATATATATATTTCAAAATAAAATGAAGGTGTTGGTACATGTCCCCAGATATGTGTATGTATCATTAACTAGAACTCACTGTTTATGTTTTCTAGGGATATTAACATGAAATAAAATGCACAAAATTTAAGAGTGCTGTTCAATGGTTTTTGAAAAACAAACAACTCAACCCCCCATCATGATCAAGAACAGTAGTATTACAGAAAGGGTCCTCTTGCCCATGCCCATCACCCAAAGGCAACAACTGCTGTAATCTCTTTCACTAAAGATTTATTTTTTCTTATTCTATGATGTCACAGAAGTGAAATAATGTAGCATATAAGGTTTTGTTCATCTAGCATAACACTACTGATATTTGCCTGTGTCTCTGCATGTATCAGTAGCTCCCTCCTTTCAATGCCTGAGTAATAGTCCTCCATAACTTTTCTTTAAAAGATTCTTGAGATGTTTGTGACCAAGAAAAGGTTAATAACAATGGGCATACTTTAGAGATTTTGTGGATTTGTTTCCAAATCACTGCAATAGACCAAATATTACAATAGAGTCACACAAAATCTTTGGCTTTTCAACGCTTGTAAAAGTTACATTTATGTTATACTGTAGTCTATTAAGTGTGCAATTGCCTTATGTACAAGGAGATTTACATACGTCAGTTTAAAATTTCATTGCTAAAACATGCTAACAGTCATCCCAGCCTTCAGCAAGTCATAATCTTTTTCTGGTGGAGGGTCTTGTCTGGATGTTGTTGGCTGCTGACTGCTGAGGGTGGTGGTTGCTGAAAGCTTGGATGACTGTGGCAATTTCTTTCTTTCTTTCTTTCTTTCTTTCTTTCTTTTTTTTTTTTTTGAGACAGAGTCTTACTCTGTTGCCCAGGCTAGAGTGCCATGGTGTCATAGCTCACAGCAACCTCAAACTCCTGGGCTCAAGCAATCTACCTGCCTCTGCCTCCCAAGTAGCTGGGAGTACAGGCTCTTATAATGACACTTGGCTAGTTTTTCTTTCTTTTTTTTAGTAGAGATGGGTGGGGGCGGTTTCACTGCACCTGGCCAGCTGTGGCAGTTTCTTAAAATAAGATGACAATAACATTTGACTTTTCTTTTCATGAAGCATTTCTCTGTAGCATGAGATGCTGTTTGATAACATTTTACTTATAGAAGAACTTTCAAAATTGGAGTCAACCCTCTCAAATCCTACTGCTGATTTATGAACTAAGTTTATGTGATAATCTAAATCCTTCTTTGTCATTTCAACAATGTTCACGGCATTTTCACCAGTAGATTCCATCTCAGGAAACCACTTTCTTTGCTCAGCTACAAGAAGCAACTCCTCATTTGCTCAAGTTTTATCACTAGGTTGCAGCAGTTCAGTCACATCTTCAGGCTCCACTTGTAATTCTAGTTTTCTTGCTATTTCTGCGACATATGTATTTACCTCCTCTACTCAAGTCTTGAACTGTTCAAAGACATATATGAGGGCCGGAATCAACATCTTCCAAATTCCTGTATGTTGGTATCTTGATCACCCCTCATGAATCATGAATGTTCTTAATGACATCTAGAATGATGAATCCTTTCCAGAAGATTTTCAATTGACTCTGTCCAGATCAGTTACTATCTATGAAAAACTGAAATTACTCCTTGATCTATGGACTATAGAATGGATGTTGTGTTGACAGGCATGAGAACATTAACCCCATTGTACATTCATGGAAGTAAAGAGGCTAAAAACAAAATAAAACAACTACTCTTACACCTCCGTAAGAGCGCTTTGAAGCTTAGAAGGCAGGCATTGACTTCTTTAGCTAGTTAAGTCCCAGATGGCATCTTCTTCCAATGGAAAGATGTTTTGTCTACAGTGAAAATCGGTTGGTTAGTGTGGCCACCTTCATCAGTTATCTCAGCTAGATCTTCTGGATAGCTTGCTGCAGCTTCTCCACCAGCACCTGCTGCTTCACCTTGCAATTTTATGTTACGGAGACAGCTTCTTTCCTTAAACCTCATGAACCAGTGTCTGCTAGCTTTAAGCTTTTCATTTGCAGCCTCCTCCCCTCTTTTGGCCTCCATAAAATTAACGAGAATTAGGGCCTTGCTCTCGATTATGTTTTGGCTTAAAGAAATATGTGGCGGCTTTGATCTATCCAGACTACTCAAACTTTCTCCTTATTAACAAGGTTGTTTCACATTTTTATCACCTGTGAGTTCACTGGAATAGTGCTTTTAATTTCTTTTGAGAACTTTTCCTTCACATTCACAGCTTGGCTGTTTGATGAAACGGGCCTACCTTTCAGCCTATCTCAGCTTTCAATGTGCCTTCCTTACTAAGCTTAACCATTTCTAGCTTGTGACTTAATGTGAGAGATGTGTGTCTCTTCCTTTCAGTTGAATATGTAGTGGCCTTTGGAGGGTTATTAAGTGGCCTAATTTGATATTCTTGTGTCTCAGGGAATAGGGAGGCCCCAGGAGATGGAGAGAGAGGGGAATGGTGGCGTAGTCAGAGCACAAACATTTATCCAATGAGTCTGCCATCCCATCAGCACCATCCACAGCACCCCACAACAACTGCAATACTAACACTGAAGATCTCTGAACACAGATCACCGTACCAGATATAATTATAATTTAAAAGTTTGAAATACTGCAAGAATTACCAAAATGTGACACAGACACACAAAATGAACACACGCTGTTAGAAAAAAAAATCACACCAATAGACTTGCTAGATGCAAGATTGCCACAGACCTTCAATTCACAAAATGGGCACTACCTACAAAACACAACAAAGTCATACACAATGCAATGAGGTGTGCCTGTACTAACTGGAGTTTGGGTGCACTTAAAGACATGGCAGAAGTAGTTCTATAGATTGACTTAGGCAACTTCACTTAGGATCTCCTCAGAAAGCTATTTTTGTGAGCTGCTGACTCTTCCTCAACCAGCAGGCACGTGTGTGCACGTATGGGGCTGAAGTGTTTGGGGCATATGTTTGCTGCTGAAGGTGTTCCATGATTGAGCTATACAGGTATTTCTTATAATTCTCACTCCTAGCCATAGGCTATATGGGCTGCAACAATCATCCTTATTTGTTGACTATAATATTAGCTTAAACCACTTATATCTTTCAGCTTTAAGACACCGGAGAATGCAAAAAAACTGCAAGCTGTAGAGGGAGCAATTAAAGTCTTTTATTCTCCTTGCCATTAGTGTAATAACCATAATATAATTTTAGAGAGAGTAATATAGCTTGTGTTGTAGAATTTGGAAAGTATCATTTTTATCTTGGGACAGAGTTATTTTTCCTTATGTTCAAACCAATGTCACTGTAGCACTGCAATTTTGAATTTTACTATTGCTAATTTAAATAAGTAAGTTTTACTGTTAGCTAAAAAGACTTTGAAATCAATATATACAGCAACTGCATCATATTAACATCATCATGTAATGTGTACAAAAGATAGAACAAAATGCATCTCTTCATAGAGTAATTCTAGTCTACTTCTTTTCCCAACTCTGTATGTCATTGGAAACTCTGGGTTTAATCATATTTATTTGATATACAAAGCCTTACTTATAGCCAATAAAAGATGAATGTGTAGTGAGTCAGAAACAAGTCAGCTGGTAAATAATTGCATGGGTAATATAAAGTGATTGCTTCCAAAAAATAAAACTATTGCAATAAGTTACAGAATAAATTATTGAAGTATATAAAAATGTTTTTTAGGATTTTAATGCAAGTGTAAATTATCTCTTATTTTGAATCCTTATTTTTTTTTTACTTGTCATAATTACTATAGCACTTCTGTCTTGCAACTTTCTTTAAAATTACAGTATAGGTAGGAAATTTGCAAAAGTCTCTTAGGAAAAATAATTGAATTATGCCAGAAATTATTTCCCTAAACCTGTTTTATTTATGAATAAATACCTGTGATGTACCATGCACTGTTCTTTGCACATGGAATGCCAAGATTAATGTGGCATGGTACCTGTACCACAGAAGTACAGCAGAGGCCTTAGAAAGCTGGGGAAGATAATTGCTGACTTAGACCTAAGAATTATCAGGAGTTACATTTGCCCAGATAGGAAGTTTCTAGAGGGCAGTGAAAAGGCAAAGTGGATCCCAAGTGGAGGACACACAAACATAGTTATGGAGGCAAGATGTCACATGGTTTGTGAAGTGTAACTACAAGTATCTCAGTGTGGCTGGAATAGGGGAGTGGTAGAAGATGAAGATGAATAGATCCATGGGGACTGGACCAGATCTCCAATGGTCAGGAGCCTGAGTATCTTTACCACTGAAGAAATTGAAAACCACAGAAAGAAAGACTTAAATGAAAAATGATACGATCAGATTCGTGCTGTGGGTAGCTCATCTTTGATGCTGCTGTGATGATAGATTTGAACGGGACAAGACTAATGGCAGAAGATTCTGGCAATAGGCTACTGTTTTAGTTGAAAAGCCATGACAGTGGAAATGATAGGGAAGACATTATTGGTTGACTAATGAGTGATTGACTAATGATTGATTGTAAAAGGAAATATGGGTGTAAGAGGAGGATCCTGAGAAGAACCAGGGCACCTCCAGGATTTCTAACTTGAATGATGGAGATCATTCAGGAGACAAAGAATTAAGCAAAGGAACATGCTTATAGGAGGTGATGTTAGATGTATTAACTTTGAGATACCTGTAAAAATATCTAAGTAATTACACATACAAGTCTGAAGCTTGTGGGAGGTGACTGCACTAGATTATTAGGCCATTAACATTGATATGATTATTAAAACATGAGATAAGTTTGCTCAGCAAGAGTTGAAAGAAAGAAAAAAGTAAATGAACTGGAGGTGAAACCTAAGTATATTAATCTTTTAAATGTTCACAGAGTAAGAGGGTACAGAATAGAAAATAGAAAAGAAGTCATTTTCTTTCTGTCTTAGCTGTTAGCTGAGAGCCGGTCTCGGTGAAAAAGGGGCAGTGGCTACTGTAGTGTTGCCATGGCAGACTATTCACCAGCGCCTCCACCCTCTTTGGCTCAGCTGGGGGTGGTAGTGGTGGTAGTGGTGCTGGCAGGGGCAGCAGAGGAGTAAACGATGGTTTCAAAGATGCCCTGCAGAAAGCCCAGCAAATTGTAGCAAAAATTGAAGGTGATGCTGGGACATCACTGAATTCAAATGTCTATAGTTATGGGGGACAAAAAAGATCTTTAGAAGATGGAGATCAACCAGATGCTAAGAAAGTTGCTCCTCAAAATGACTCTTTTGGAACACAGTTACCACCAATGCATCACCAGCAAAGGTCTGTAATGACAGAAGAATATAAAATTCCAGATGGAATGGTTGGCTTTATAATTGGCAGAGGAGATGAACAGATCTCAAGCATACAGCAAGAATCTGGATGCAAAATATAGATAGCTTCGGAGAGCGGTGTCCTTCCAGAAAGGTCATGTATGTTAACTGGAACACCTGAATCGGTCTAATCGGCAAAATGGTCACTGGACAAGATTATTGAAAAAGGAAGACCAGCTCCTGGCTTCTATCATGGCAATGGACCAGGAAAAGCAGTTCAAGAAATCATGATTCCAGCTAGCCAGGCAGTTTTAGTTACTGGAAAGCAGGGAGAGACTATTAAACAACTTCATGAGGGAGCTGGAGTTAAAATGGTTATGATTCAAGATGGGCCTCAGAATATTGGTGCAGACAAACCTCTGAAGATTACAGGAGACCTATATAAAGTTCAACAAGCGAAGGAAATGGTGTTGGAGTTAATATGTGATCAAGGTAGTTTCAGAGAAGTTCGAAATGAATATACATCATGAATAGGAAGGGAAGGGATAGATGTTCCCATCCCAAGATTTGCTGTTGGTGTTGCAATAGGAAGAAATGGAGGGATGATCAAAAAAGTACAAAATGATGCTGATGCTGGTGTTTGAATTCAGTTTAAGGCAGATGATAGAACACCACCACACCTGATAGAATAGCACAAATAACAGGACCTCCAGATCATTGTCAGCATGCCGCAGAAATTATTACGGACCTTCTTCAAAGTGTTCAGGCTGGTAATCCAGGTGGACCTGGACCTGGTGGTCGAGGAAGAAGCAGAGGTCAAGGCAACTGGAACATGGGACCACCTGGTGGATTACAAGAATTTAATTTCATTGTGCCAACTGGAAGACCGCATTAATAATAGAAAAAGGAGGTGAAACCATAAAAAGCATAAGCCAACAGTCTGGTGCAAGAAGAGAACTTCAGAGAAATCCTCCACCTAATGCAGATCCTAATATGAAGTTGTTTACAATTTGTGGCACTTCAAAGCAAATAGACTATGTCTGGCAAGATTGGTGGCCCAGTAATCCTTTAAGGCCACCTGTACCCCATGGGCCTCCTGGGCCTCCAGGGCCTGGAACTTTAGTGGGACCATGCAACATTGCACCTTATAATCCAGGACCACCTGGCCCCACTCTTCATGGTCCTCCAGCCACATGTGCTCCTCAGGCGTGCAGAAGGGCATATCTACACTGGCTGCAGCAGGTTCCTGCTGATCCAGCCGAGCAGGAACGGACCCAAGTTCAGCAACTTGGGCGACCTATCATGCTATTATCAGCAGAAAGCACAGCCATCACCTGCAGCTCAGGTTCACCAACTACAACCCAGACTGATGGGCAAGGAGATCGGCAGAAGCCAACTCCAGCCGGACGGGGTGATTATACCACGGCTTGGGAAGAGTACTCAAGAAAATGGGTCAAGCTGTCCCTGCCAGATTACAGTGCAGCCTGGGCTGAGTACGACAGACAACAGGCAGCTTACTATGCCCAGGCAAGTCCCCTGGAAATGCCACAGCATCCTCCAGCACCTCAGGGCCAATAGTAAGAAGTGGACAATACAGTATTTGCTTTATTGGGTGGGGCTAAAACGCCTTTGTTAACTATATGGACACAGACAACTTGATGAAGATCTTAATTTTGTTTTTGGTTTAAAATAGTAGGTTTTTATTTTTAATGTACTAAATATCATTACTGATAGGAGGTTAATATTTCTGTGTAGAAATGAAAATTGGTTTGTTTTTAGAATTTAGTGTAGATGTACCCATTCCAGCAAATGTATTTGCACCTATTATGCATTTGATGCTTTGTGATATAAATGTCCGTTTTCAATGTATACTTTCACTTTTAAAATGCCTGTTTTGTGCTTTACAATAAATGATATGAAATCTTAAGAAAAAAAAAAAAAGAAAACAGAAAAGAAGCAAAACCAGGAAAACGTGGCATTGAGGATGTCAAAAGACTAAGGAATTTCAGGAAGGAAAAAGAATTTAGAGTGACAATGAAGGTGGTAATAGACCTCTAATTTCTTTTAGATGTCATTCTTCCTCCTCATCAAATCTTACTATGCCTGTGATAGCACTTTCTTTTTTTTTTTGTTCAAGTTTTTTTTTTTTTTTTTATTAAATCATAGCTGTGTACATTAATGCAATCATAGGGGTCAATGTGTTGGTTTCATATACAATCTGAAATATTTTCATCAAACTGGTTAACATAGCTTTCATGGCGTTTTCTCAATTATTATGTTCAGATGATAGCACTTTCGAATTGCCCAGAAGTCAACACTTTATCCAAATACTCTCAATTATCACAAGTTTCTCCAGGTCACAGACGTCCTGTTTGACTTTGTGATTTAAGTTAACATAGGAAGTGCCCAACAAACGATTGTGGCGAGACAATTGAAAAGTATAGAATAGAGTAGACAATAGGATAAATTGTCCATAGTGATAAATAGAAAAAGCTCCCACAAAATGGTCTGGAGCAGAAGCTGGATGGTGAAAATTGTCAAGTGAAAGAAAGGCCAGCAAATGTGCAAAGCTCATGAAGAATGTTCTTTCAGAAAGCTTGTAGGGAAGAGAAAGATAAGAAGGTAATCCAATGGGGGTAAGGAAGAATTAATAAAAGCTGAGAAAAAGGGGCCAATAAAGAGGGAGAGTATATTTTGTTGTGTTGCTGGAATCTGGGGTGCAGAATGACGTCACAGAGGCTAAGACCTGCTGAAGGAATTGTATGGAATAAGGGAGGCTACAAGCTCTCTTAGGCATGGAGCAAGAAATCTTTATTTTAACACAGCTTATATAGCCAATACTATACGTATGCACTATTAATCAATAATATTATGACGAATACATCATCCATCTAAAACTTGGTGACTCGATTCTTGTGATCATCACCTGACCACCTTATGACCAGGCCATTACTGGCCCAGAGCCCTCCTGTCTATTGATCAACTAACACAATACTCCATTAACTATTATCTTTTACCATCATTACATCTAAAATTAAATCTAAGCCACAAAGCAAACTCTGGGAGAATAAGCTGCTTGAATGCTAGACCCTTAACAGACCATCTGGAGATGGTTATTCATTCTCTAGGAGTGGTGGAGATTCCTAAGATATACAGGATACTTGCCTGCAAGCCCTGCTCCCAGGACCAAGCCTTTGTTCACTCAAGTTTTACCTTCTGCATGAACAGGCCAAAGGTCAAAATGGAGTTCTATCCTGGTCTCTCCTTCCCAACTCACTAAAAAACTTCAAACCTGTTCTCACAGAATGAATCTGTTTAAAGGCACATATAAGCTTCTCACCTATATTGTTGTTTCAATGAATTCTGCAAGTTAAAATGTTTTAATGCCAGCTCGGTGCCTGTGGCTCAGCGGGCTAAGGCGCCAGCCACGTACACCTGAGCTGGCGGGTTCGAATCCAGCCCGGGCCGCCAAACAACAATGACGGCTGCAACCAAAAAAAAAAAATGGCCGGGTGTTGTGGCAGGCGCCTGTAGTCCCAGCTACTTGGGAGGAGGAGGCAGGAGACTCGCTTGAGCCCAGGAATTGGAGGTTGCTGTGAGCTGTGATGCCACAGCACTCTATCCAGGGTGACAGCTTGAGGCTCTGTCTCAA